>JAYDYQ010002075.1:0-23953 GCA_034814905.1 Penstemon davidsonii
ATTTTGAAATCTTACATACAAAATGCGTCATCTGGGTCTTGTCCACAGGGTCCACCAAATGGGTCTGAAGACACAGATTCTTCGGATTTTGCAGATTTTTGAGATAAAAATTCTAAAAATTCATCTTTGAGATGTGGATTCTGTTTGAATGCTTCAAAAAATCTCTGTTGCTCTAAAGTAATTTCTGGACTGGATGAAACCTTTGACTTTCCTTTATTTGAGACTGGTGAATCACCTTGGTATTTGATCTTTTCTCCTGTAGCAAGATAATGCTGTATAGACGTAGCTGAACAGATATCTTGCTGGTATTTGGACCACCATTTGATCCGTATGGATCTAACCAGTGAAAATGGTGTTGGGTCAGGAAAACATTTTTTAAATTGAAAATCCCAGGCAAAAATCCATGGGACTTTAAACTCTGCATGAAAAGTAACCATTTTTTGATAATTTGGAAGGGTTGAATTTTCTGCAAAAACTTGTAAACCATTTTTGACATTTGTAGGGAGAATTGAAGATTCTGATCCCATCTTTTTCCACCATTCAAAAAACCAAATGGGGAAAGTTTTGAGACAATCAGTATGAAAGATAAAAAACCAAGAATGTGTAAATGGCCGGATGAAAAAGGCCCTATACCAAGCATTCTTGTAATCAATATAATTAAAAACATTTGGAGAAAACCTTATTGAAAATTGTCTTTGATGGGTCATCCCACCAAATGTTGTTTGATTTAAAACTTGTTTTATTACACATTTGGAAAAAGTAATTTGATTTTTCTCATTTTTTGTATGAGATATTTCTACTGAATTTGTATCTACTAAAATAAGTTCATAAAATTTTTGAGTTTTTTGAAAGCAATCTGATTCCCAAAACTGAGAATCATTATTAAACAGTTGGAAACGATTTTTAATATAATCCTTTTGAATCATTTCTGTCGGTATTTCTGTATAGGGTGTAAGCCCTATTTCTTCTGTCCAAGCTTTGTTGATGTATTTGAATTCTTCTTTTGGATTGTTTGGAATTTGGATATTAGTAGGTTTGGGAGGAGTAACTAATATTGACTTATAAGGTAATTCTGGAAAATTTTGTAAGGGTGAAAATTTATTTGAAGAAGAAGGTAATTGGGCTTTTGATTTTGATGGTGAAGGTGTTTGAGGTTGGGTATATTTGACTAAATCTTTTGAATCATGAGATTCATAATCTTTTGAAGACTGTATCTTTGATTTGGAGTAGGGATTCATCTGCATAATTATTTTCCTTGTAAAAATTCACGAGTAAGAAAATCTGGAAGAGAATTATTCTCTCCTTTTATATATTCAATTTGAAAATCAAAAACAGAAAGGATGGCTTGCCATCTTGCAAAAATTTGTTTTGAAACAATATTTTGAACATCTTTAGTCAAGACTTCTTTTGCTGATTTACAATCTATTCTTAATAAAAACTGTTTATTATAAAGATCATCTTGGAATTTTGAAATGCATAAGACAATTGAAAGAATTTCTTTTTTGATAGTAGAATAATTCTTTTGTGGTCCGAGCCAAATCCCTGAATGGAATCTAACTAATTGTTCTTTAGATTCTAATTTCTGTTTTAATATTCCTCCATATCCTATGTCTGAGGCATCTGTTTCAACTATCATAAAAGCCTTAGGATGTGGGATACCTAAACATGGTAAGGTTTTGACCTTTTGCTTAACATTTTTCACTATTTGTGTACGAGTTTCAGACCAGGCTGGGGGATTTTTCTTAAGTCTTTGATATAAAGGCTGACATGTCTGTCTTAAGTTTGGGAAGAAATCAGAAATGTAATTTAAACATCCTAAAAACCTTTGTAACTGGGTTTTTTCTTTGATAACATCTGGAAATTTATCAGTAAAACTGATAGCTCTATTAATAGGTTTAATTACTCCTTTGTAAATATCATGTCCTAAAAATCTAACAGAAGTTTGAAATAATTTCATCTTGGGGGCAGAAACAACTAAGCCATTTTTCTTAATAACATGAAAGAATATATTTAAATGTTTGAAATGTTGGTCTATATCATTAGAGTATATGAGAATATCATCAATATAAACTATACTAAAACTAGTATAAGAATTAAATATTTCATTCATTATTCTTTGAAATTCTGAAGGTGCATTTTTTAATCCAAAGGGCATTACATTCCATTCATAATGACCAAAAGGTACTGTAAAAGCAGTTTTATACCTGTCTTTTTGTGATATTTGAATTTGCCAAAATCCTGATTTTAAATCAAATTTTGAAAATACTTTGGATGAATGTAACCTATTAATTAAATCTCTTTTATTAGGAATTGGGTATCTAATCCATTGGAGTACTTTATTAAGTGGTTTGTAATTAATAACTAATCTAGGAACACCTCGTTCTAATTCTGCTTGTTTCATGACATAAAAGGCAGAACAACTCCAAGGAGATTTTGACTTTCTTATTAATCTCTTATCTAGTAATTCTTTAATTTCTTGTTGACAATGTTTAAGAAATTCAGCATTCATTTGAATCGGTCTAGCCTTAGTAGGAATATCTCTATCTTTGAAATCTTTTTCATAAGGTAAGTCTACAACATGTTGCTTTCTTTCCCAAAAAGCATTAGGGAGATTATTACATATTTCTTTTGAAAATAGATTTTCTATTTCTTTTATCTTTCTGCTAACAATGTCAGTTTGCAATTGTTCTTCTATTTTAAAATAAGGAATTTCTTCTTTTAAGTAGTTGATATGATTTTTTCTTTTGTCTATTATATTTATCTGTTTAAAAATTGAAGATTGCTGAAGTAAATGTATTTCTTTTTGTTTGACAGGGGTTATGAAAGGAAATAATATTGTCTTACCATGTATATTGGTAGAAACTCCTATATTATTTGTAATGAAAGGATAAATTTGAGTTAAAAAAGGAGTACCTAATATCATATCTTGGGATATGTCTCTTACTAAGGTAAAAACATTTTTGAAGCAATATCCATTATTACAAATATGTGCCTTTGATAATTTGTATCTAATATCTAATGGTTTTGAATTAGCCGTATATAATTGCTCTGTTGTTTTTTCATAGTATTTTGATGGAATAATTCCTTCTCTTATTACATTATGATCAGCACCTGAGTCTAATAAAGCAACTAAATTCATTTTAAAATTGTTTATGACTAGGTTAACATTTATATACCATTTCTGAAATTCAATTTTTTGAATAGTACCTATAAATTTAATGTGATCAATCTTTGTATTAGTTCTTAAAGGAATTTCTGAATTTTCTGGTTGTTGATTGCTGGTTTGTCCTGTGTCAAAATTATTATTATTACTTAATAAAACTAATTTTGTTTCTAATTCAAAATCTTTTTCTTTTAAAGAAAACAATTCCTTTTCCATTTGACTAACTTGTTTTTTTAACATATTAATTTCTGTTTGTAAATCCTTAGTAGTAATTTGTTTAAATATACTTTGAGAAGGATATTTATCAAATAATTTATTTAAACTAAAATGTTCTTTAATATGAATTTGTTTAGATTTTGAATTATCTTCTTCTAAAATTAAATCCTTAAGTTTGCTAAAATAATCTCTTCTTAATTCATCATCAGGAATTTGTTCTATTAAATCAAAAATAGCTTCTTTTTTATCTTTTGTTATAACATTAATACTTTGTTGACAACTTCCACAAATATCTTTTTGTGGTTCACTATCACTATCGTTA
Organism: Penstemon davidsonii; assembly: GCA_034814905.1. Classification (NCBI taxonomy): domain Eukaryota; kingdom Viridiplantae; phylum Streptophyta; class Magnoliopsida; order Lamiales; family Plantaginaceae; genus Penstemon; species Penstemon davidsonii. The sequence continues at coordinate 3,702 of JAYDYQ010002075.1, forward strand.
TTAGAAGTGTTTGATTCATTTTCTATAATATCAGATTCTTCATCTGATTCTTTTAACAAATTATTAATGGAGTCTTTTATTTCTCTAACTTTCTTTTTCTTTTTAAGCCAACACTGACTTTCTGTATGACCAGGTTTCTTACAAAACCAACATTCTATATTCTTCTTGTCTTTATTCTGAGATCTATGTGTTTTAGAAGATTTCTTATGTTTATGTTTTGAGTGTTTTGATTGTTTAATATCTGAACTATTAAAACTACGATTAGTCTGGTTAAATCTTCTAGATCTTTTTTGTATTCTAGATGGAGGTTCAACCTTCATCATTCCAAACATTTCACAAAAACATCCTAGTTCTTTTCTAGTGTTATTTTTATCTGATTTATATTTATTCTGAAGTTTTAATTCTGAACATAATGATAAACCTTCTTTTTTGACAAAAGCAAATAATTGACCATATGTAATTTCTTCGAAAGGTATGTCTTCTGTACCTATTTCGTTTCTAAGTTTTTGTAAAATTCTTTCAGCAAAAAGTTTGGGTAATCCCATTATAAATCTTTCCTTCCAGAATGATGCATTACAATCATTCCGTCTTAAAACTTGAGTAAGGAAACATCTTTATACCATCTATAATCTGATAATGAAGGACATCTTAAATTTGTTAAAATTATCTTTGATGAATTATACTCTTCCTTGGGATTTCCTATAAAATACATTCCTATTGTAATTATAAGATAATCACAAGCATCACTTGTTTCATATGGTTCATCATTTTCTACTATAATGATTTTATGCTCTAAAATCTGAGTTTTTGTTTCTAAACTTAATGCATTATCCCACCAGTTTTTTAATTGTCCAGTAAAACCTTGGACAAGTAAAGCGCATGCTTTATCTTCGGTTTGACCTTGTATTTTGTAAGCCATTCTAGCCATACCCATTTCTTGAAGTGTATTTAAAATTTCATACTCTGCTTTACCGTCTATATTCCATTCTGTAATAGAGGTACCATCATAAGTAGTTTTATGAAATTGGTTTCTTTCTTCATATTGTAAGTCCATAGGAGAAGGTCTCTTATAATAATTTTTTGAACTATTAAAATTTCTTCTTCCTCTATAAATCTTATTAATATTATCTTCATTATTATCTTCAAAATTATCTTCTATATTTTGAATTTCTTCATTTTCTGAATCAGAATATTCTTCAGATGAATTGTTATCTTCACCTTCATTTTCTTCTTTAATAGTGTCTAAAACATTAATTCTTTTTCCTGAAGTTCCAGCTTCACTTAATTTTGCAGATATTTTTGATAATATATTATCTGTATTATTTTGGAAACTAATATCTTTGTTTTTATCATGAGGTATACTTTTAGTTTGAAAGAAAGGGGCTGAAATGTCATTAAATAATTTTTTCTTTGGTTTTTCTTCCTGAGAAATCACATTTGAAACTACATTATTAGCTATAGTATCTACTTGACTAGATATTGTTTTTAATATTTGATTTGAGTAATTATTTTGTTGTAAAATTCTTTGTATATCTTCTCCATTAATTGGTTCTTTGGTGTCTTTTCCTCTTTTAAAAGGGTCTGCTATTATTTCTCCTTTATGTGTTTGTATTTTAATACTTTGTAAAGGGGGATGAACAGCAGTAACAACTTCATTATTTTCTAAAATCCATTTTTTATGAAGACTTGTATTAACTTCTACTGAAGGTTTCTTTAAATAATCATTTATTCCTTCTTTTGAAAAGAAAACAGTAAGGAAACTAAAAAATAAAAAGTTTGATTTTAATTTTTTCATTTCTTTTTTCCATTCTTCTCCTATTTTATCTTGTATTTGTTTTTCTAATTTTAAAAACCAAAGTCTTTTTTCTCTATGAAAATCACTATTCATTTCTTCGTGTAAATATTCATAATCAGGGTTAAATTCTTCTCCTGATGTTATGACATACATATGTTCTGTTGAAGACTTAGGAGAGGTTGGATTGGAAAAGTTTTGATTAGAATTGTTTTGAGGTTCAGGGATGGGAGTTCTAAATCTATAATTATTGAATCCTGAAAACGATTGCCTAGAAGATTCAGGAATATCATTTGACTGGGAAAAATGCCTAACATATTCTGGTTCCCTATAAGAACTGGATCTTATGTAACTTCTATTAGGCTCTCTAAATGAATTAAATTTGACTGTAATTTTCCCATCAATTTCTTCTATAATATGTGAAACATCTTTTCTGACTATGTTTCTAGGAGGTTGTGGGTTACTAATTATAAATTCATCTGGAATGGTTATTTCATTCCATTTTAATCTCTTAGGTGTAAAAACCGTAGGTTTTTCTGCATCTATTTGTAACAAAATAGTCTCATCTTTTGAGGTAGGTAGCCTATTGAATTTTGGATTAATTTGTGATGACATAAGCCTAAAATAAACTCTATAAATTATAGCAAAATTCTTACAAAGATGAAATTCATCACCTTGAATTTGAACATCTAAAATTAATGATTCTAAAATCATTGGATCTGTAAGATCAACAGAATAATTTGGGGAACAATTAAAATATATGGGTCCGTTACATATATTAGTTTGAACTAAAGACATTAAAGAAGTTTGATATCTTTTTAATCTTTTATCTCTAAGAGCTAGGTAAATAGGAGTATCAACTCCTGCATGGACCAAAGGTTTGACAGCAACTTGAACCAAACCTATATGAATATATCTATAACCTTTTTCTAAATATTTTTTTATAGTATATCTATTTAACAAAGGTATACTTTGAGATTCTTCTTGTATACTTATGGTTTCTTCATGAGTTTTAACAGAAAATGCAGTTTTGAAATCAGTTAAACCTATTTGATATATATTCTCTATTTGTTCATGAGGTATAGTCCAATTTGAATAATTTATTGGTGCATGGGTTTCACTACTGTGAATAATATCATGGTTTCTTGAGCTAGATCCTGGGTAGAGAAAGTTTCTAAGTCTAATTGCCATTTTAAACTAGTAACCTTAAACGTCTAAGTTTGTTCTTAATTTCAGTTGGGTCGTACGGGAACACTATGCTGGGACCACCTAAACACGGCTGACCAACAGACTAACAAGCTTACCAACGTAAATTCCAACAACTAATCTTAAGTAAACTTAGTCTATTAAGATAAACTAATCTTAAATGGTTCCTTAAACTTTTGAAAATTACTCTAACAGGGGATATGGCTCTGAGAACTATTAAAATTTCTTCTTCCTCTATAAATCTTATTAATATTATCTTCATTATTATCTTCAAAATTATCTTCTATATTTTGAATTTCTTCATTTTCTGAATCAGAATATTCTTCAGATGAATTGTTATCTTCACCTTCATTTTCTTCTTTAATAGTGTCTAAAACATTATTATAAGAGACCTTCTCCTATGGACTTACAATATGAAGAAAGAAACCAATTTCATAAAACTACTTATGATGGTACCTCTATTACAGAATGGAATATAGACGGTAAAGCAGAGTATGAAATTTTAAATACACTTCAAGAAATGGGTATGGCTAGAATGGCTTACAAAATACAAGGTCAAACCGAAGATAAAGCATGCGCTTTACTTGTCCAAGGTTTTACTGGACAATTAAAAAACTGGTGGGATAATGCATTAAGTTTAGAAACAAAAACTCAGATTTTAGAGCATAAAATCATTATAGTAGAAAATGATGAACCATATGAAACAAGTGATGCTTGTGATTATCTTATAATTACAATAGGAATGTATTTTATAGGAAATCCCAAGGAAGAGTATAATTCATCAAAGATAATTTTAACAAATTTAAGATGTCCTTCATTATCAGATTATAGATGGTATAAAGATGTTTTCCTTACTCAAGTTTTAAGACGGAATGATTGTAATGCATCATTCTGGAAGGAAAGATTTATAATGGGATTACCCAAACTTTTTGCTGAAAGAATTTTACAAAAACTTAGAAACGAAATAGGTACAGAAGACATACCTTTCGAAGAAATCACATTTGAAACTACATTATTAGCTATAGTATCTACTTGACTAGATATTGTTTTTAATATTTGATTTGAGTAATTATTTTGTTGTAAAATTCTTTGTATATCTTCTCCATTAATTGGTTCTTTGGTGTCTTTTCCTCTTTTAAAAGGGTCTGCTATTATTTCTCCTTTATGTGTTTGTATTTTAATACTTTGTAAAGGGGGATGAACAGCAGTAACAACTTCATTATTTTCTAAAATCCATTTTTTATGAAGACTTGTATTAACTTCTACTGAAGGTTTCTTTAAATAATCATTTATTCCTTCTTTTGAAAAGAAAACAGTAAGGAAACTAAAAAATAAAAAGTTTGATTTTAATTTTTTCATTTCTTTTTTCCATTCTTCTCCTATTTTATCTTGTATTTGTTTTTCTAATTTTAAAAACCAAAGTCTTTTTTCTCTATGAAAATCACTATTCATTTCTTCGTGTAAATATTCATAATCAGGGTTAAATTCTTCTCCTGATGTTATGACATACATATGTTCTGTTGAAGACTTAGGAGAGGTTGGATTGGAAAAGTTTTGATTAGAATTGTTTTGAGGTTCAGGGATGGGAGTTCTAAATCTATAATTATTGAATCCTGAAAACGATTGCCTAGAAGATTCAGGAATATCATTTGACTGGGAAAAATGCCTAACATATTCTGGTTCCCTATAATAACTGGATCTTATGTAACTTCTATTAGGCTCTCTAAATGAATTAAATTTGACTGTAATTTTCCCATCAATTTCTTCTATAATATGTGAAACATCTTTTCTGACTATGTTTCTAGGAGGTTGTGGGTTACTAATTATAAATTCATCTGGAATGGTTATTTCATTCCATTTTAATCTCTTAGGTGTAAAAACCGTAGGTTTTTCTGCATCTATTTGTAACAAAATAGTCTCATCTTTTGAGGTAGGTAGCCTATTGAATTTTGGATTAATTTGTGATGACATAAGCCTAAAATAAACTCTATAAATTATAGCAAAATTCTTACAAAGATGAAATTCATCACCTTGAATTTGAACATCTAAAATTAATGATTCTAAAATCATTGGATCTGTAAGATCAACAGAATAATTTGGGGAACAATTAAAATATATGGGTCCGTTACATATATTAGTTTGAACTAAAGACATTAAAGAAGTTTGATATCTTTTTAATCTTTTATCTCTAAGAGCTAGGTAAATAGGAGTATCAACTCCTGCATGGACCAAAGGTTTGACAGCAACTTGAACCAAACCTATATGAATATATCTATAACCTTTTTCTAAATATTTTTTTATAGTATATCTATTTAACAAAGGTATACTTTGAGATTCTTCTTGTATACTTATGGTTTCTTCATGAGTTTTAACAGAAAATGCAGTTTTGAAATCAGTTAAACCTATTTGATATATATTCTCTATTTGTTCATGAGGTATAGTCCAATTTGAATAATTTATTGGTGCATGGGTTTCACTACTGTGAATAATATCATGGTTTCTTGAGCTAGATCCTGGGTAGAGAAAGTTTCTAAGTCTAATTGCCATTTTAAACTAGTAACCTTAAACGTCTAAGTTTGTTCTTAATTTCAGTTGGGTCGTACGGGAACACTATGCTGGGACCACCTAAACACGGCTGACCAACAGACTAACAAGCTTACCAACGTAAATTCCAACAACTAATCTTAAGTAAACTTAGTCTATTAAGATAAACTAATCTTAAATGGTTCCTTAAACTTTTGAAAATTACTCTAACAGGGGATATGGCTCTGATACCACTTTTGAAGGATCGTTTGAAAATAAACTAATACTGTTTGGATTATAATAAATAACAAAATTATAGTCTTAATAATAATTTGGAAAATGATTTCTAAAAATAACATGATTAAGACAAGAATAAAAAAAATAATATTTTTGATGAAATTCATAATTATGCAGCAAGTAAAATTGATGTTCTAATTTTTAAATCGTAATAATATTCTTTCAAATCATTACACCAATTCCAAAGAATTGACTTTTCCGGATATTGTTTGCAAAGTTCTTTATATTTTAAATATTCTGAGTTTATAAAATCTGGAGATCCAACAAAATGGAAATGAGGACGAAGAACTCTATGCATATGAATAAATTAAAATTTTTATTTGAAATGTAAATTCTTACAATGATTTCTTGAAGGAAACTTGAAGGAAACTTGAAGGAAACTGCAGAGATTACAAGGATGATATTTTAGAGAGTAAGAAGTGAAGTGAATGCGAACTGCCTTCACCACTGATTTGAAGGGGTACTTATACTAATAAAGTTTACATTTGAATTTACATTACAAAGAAATTTAACTTTAATTTGACTTTAATTTCCGTAATCTTCGGCTTTTGGAAAAGTGAGTCTGATAATGCGTCAGATAATTGTCCTTTGAGTGGCATGGCATATTTCCTTTAATAAAGGAACTTTTGACTAATTCGTAAATCTGTCGGCAAGTTGATGGGGTGGTACACTTTGAGTATTTTGAGTCTTCCATATTTTGAAATCTTACATACAAAATGCGTCATCTGGGTCTTGTCCACAGGGTCCACCAAATGGGTCTGAAGACACAGATTCTTCGGATTTTGCAGATTTTTGAGATAAAAATTCTAAAAATTCATCTTTGAGATGTGGATTCTGTTTGAATGCTTCAAAAAATCTCTGTTGCTCTAAAGAAATTTCTGGACTGGATGAAACCTTTGACTTTCCTTTATTTGAGACTGGTGAATCACCTTGGTATTTGATCTTTTCTCCTGTAGCAAGATAATGCTGTATAGACGTAGCTGAACAGATATCTTGCTGGTATTTGGACCACCATTTGATCCGTATGGATCTAACCAGTGAAAATGGTGTTGGGTCAGGAAAACATTTTTTAAATTGAAAATCCCAGGCAAAAATCCATGGGACTTTAAACTCTGCATGAAAAGTAACCATTTTTTGATAATTTGGAAGGGTTGAATTTTCTGCAAAAACTTGTAAACCATTTTTGACATTTGTAGGGAGAATTGAAGATTCTGATCCCATCTTTTTCCACCATTCAAAAAACCAAATGGGGAAAGTTTTGAGACAATCAGTATGAAAGATAAAAAACCAAGAATGTGTAAATGGCCGGATGAAAAAGGCCCTATACCAAGCATTCTTGTAATCAATATAATTAAAAACATTTGGAGAAAACCTTATTGAAAATTGTCTTTGATGGGTCATCCCACCAAATGTTGTTTGATTTAAAACTTGTTTTATTACACATTTGGAAAAAGTAATTTGATTTTTCTCATTTTTTGTATGAGATATTTCTACTGAATTTGTATCTACTAAAATAAGTTCATAAAATTTTTGAGTTTTTTGAAAGCAATCTGATTCCCAAAACTGAGAATCATTATTAAACAGTTGGAAACGATTTTTAATATAATCCTTTTGAATCATTTCTGTCGGTATTTCTGTATAGGGTGTAAGCCCTATTTCTTCTGTCCAAGCTTTGTTGATGTATTTGAATTCTTCTTTTGGATTGTTTGGAATTTGGATATTAGTAGGTTTGGGAGGAGTAACTAATATTGACTTATAAGGTAATTCTGGAAAATTTTGTAAGGGTGAAAATTTATTTGAAGAAGAAGGTAATTGGGCTTTTGATTTTGATGGTGAAGGTGTTTGAGGTTGGGTATATTTGACTAAATCTTTTGAATCATGAGATTCATAATCTTTTGAAGACTGTATCTTTGATTTGGAGTAGGGATTCATCTGCATAATTATTTTCCTTGTAAAAATTCACGAGTAAGAAAATCTGGAAGAGAATTATTCTCTCCTTTTATATATTCAATTTGAAAATCAAAAACAGAAAGGATGGCTTGCCATCTTGCAAAAATTTGTTTTGAAACAATATTTTGAACATCTTTAGTCAAGACTTCTTTTGCTGATTTACAATCTATTCTTAATAAAAACTGTTTATTATAAAGATCATCTTGGAATTTTGAAATGCATAAGACAATTGAAAGAATTTCTTTTTTGATAGTAGAATAATTCTTTTGTGGTCCGAGCCAAATCCCTGAATGGAATCTAACTAATTGTTCTTTAGATTCTAATTTCTGTTTTAATATTCCTCCATATCCTATGTCTGAGGCATCTGTTTCAACTATCATAAAAGCCTTAGGATGTGGGATACCTAAACATGGTAAGGTTTTGACCTTTTGCTTAACATTTTTCACTATTTGTGTATGAGTTTCAGACCAGGCTGGGGGATTTTTCTTAAGTCTTTGATATAAAGGCTGACATGTCTGTCTTAAGTTTGGGAAGAAATCAGAAATGTAATTTAAACATCCTAAAAACCTTTGTAACTGGGTTTTTTCTTTGATAACATCTGGAAATTTATCAGTAAAACTGATAGCTCTATTAATAGGTTTAATTACTCCTTTGTAAATATCATGTCCTAAAAATCTAACAGAAGTTTGAAATAATTTCATCTTGGGGGCAGAAACAACTAAGCCATTTTTCTTAATAACATGAAAGAATATATTTAAATGTTTGAAATGTTGGTCTATATCATTAGAGTATATGAGAATATCATCAATATAAACTATACTAAAACTAGTATAAGAATTAAATATTTCATTCATTATTCTTTGAAATTCTGAAGGTGCATTTTTTAATCCAAAGGGCATTACATTCCATTCATAATGACCAAAAGGTACTGTAAAAGCAGTTTTATACCTGTCTTTTTCTGATATTTGAATTTGCCAAAATCCTGATTTTAAATCAAATTTTGAAAATACTTTGGATGAATGTAACCTATTAATTAAATCTCTTTTATTAGGAATTGGGTATCTAATCCATTGGAGTACTTTATTAAGTGGTTTGTAATTAATAACTAATCTAGGAACACCTCGTTCTAATTCTGCTTGTTTCATGACATAAAAGGCAGAACAACTCCAAGGAGATTTTGACTTTCTTATTAATCTCTTATCTAGTAATTCTTTAATTTCTTGTTGACAATGTTTAAGAAATTCAGCATTCATTTGAATCGGTCTAGCCTTAGTAGGAATATCTCTATCTTTGAAATCTTTTTCATAAGGTAAGTCTACAACATGTTGCTTTCTTTCCCAAAAAGCATTAGGGAGATTATTACATATTTCTTTTGAAAATAGATTTTCTATTTCTTTTATCTTTCTGCTAACAATGTCAGTTTGCAATTGTTCTTCTATTTTAAAATAAGGAATTTCTTCTTTTAAGTAGTTGATATGATTTTTTCTTTTGTCTATTATATTTATCTGTTTAAAAATTGAAGATTGCTGAAGTAAATGTATTTCTTTTTGTTTGACAGGGGTTATGAAAGGAAATAATATTGTCTTACCATGTATATTGGTAGAAACTCCTATATTATTTGTAATGAAAGGATAAATTTGAGTTAAAAAAGGAGTACCTAATATCATATCTTGGGATATGTCTCTTACTAAGGTAAAAACATTTTTGAAGCAATATCCATTATTACAAATATGTGCCTTTGATAATTTGTATCTAATATCTAATGGTTTTGAATTAGCCGTATATAATTGCTCTGTTGTTTTTTCATAGTATTTTGATGGAATAATTCCTTCTCTTATTACATTATGATCAGCACCTGAGTCTAATAAAGCAACTAAATTCATTTTAAAATTGTTTATGACTAGGTTAACATTTATATACCATTTCTGAAATTCAATTTTTTGAATAGTACCTATAAATTTAATGTGATCAATCTTTGTATTAGTTCTTAAAGGAATTTCTGAATTTTCTGGTTGTTGATTGCTGGTTTGTCCTGTGTCAAAATTATTATTATTACTTAATAAAACTAATTTTGTTTCTAATTCAAAATCTTTTTCTTTTAAAGAAAACAATTCCTTTTCCATTTGACTAACTTGTTTTTTTAACATATTAATTTCTGTTTGTAAATCCTTAGTAGTAATTTGTTTAAATATACTTTGAGAAGGATATTTATCAAATAATTTATTTAAACTAAAATGTTCTTTAATATGAATTTGTTTAGATTTTGAATTATCTTCTTCTAAAATTAAATCCTTAAGTTTGCTAAAATAATCTCTTCTTAATTCATCATCAGGAATTTGTTCTATTAAATCAAAAATAGCTTCTTTTTTATCTTTTGTTATAACATTAATACTTTGTTGACAACTTCCACAAATATCTTTTTGTGGTTCACTATCACTATCGTTATTAGAAGTGTTTGATTCATTTTCTATAATATCAGATTCTTCATCTGATTCTTTTAACAAATTATTAATGGAGTCTTTTATTTCTCTAACTTTCTTTTTCTTTTTAAGCCAACACTGACTTTCTGTATGACCAGGTTTCTTACAAAACCAACATTCTATATTCTTCTTGTCTTTATTCTGAGATCTATGTGTTTTAGAAGATTTCTTATGTTTATGTTTTGAGTGTTTTGATTGTTTAATATCTGAACTATTAAAACTACGATTAGTCTGGTTAAATCTTCTAGATCTTTTTTGTATTCTAGATGGAGGTTCAACCTTCATCATTCCAAACATTTCACAAAAACATCCTAGTTCTTTTCTAGTGTTATTTTTATCTGATTTATATTTATTCTGAAGTTTTAATTCTGAACATAATGATAAACCTTCTTTTTTGACAAAAGCAAATAATTGACCATATGTAATTTCTTCGAAAGGTATGTCTTCTGTACCTATTTCGTTTCTAAGTTTTTGTAAAATTCTTTCAGCAAAAAGTTTGGGTAATCCCATTATAAATCTTTCCTTCCAGAATGATGCATTACAATCATTCCGTCTTAAAACTTGAGTAAGGAAAACATCTTTATACCATCTATAATCTGATAATGAAGGACATCTTAAATTTGTTAAAATTATCTTTGATGAATTATACTCTTCCTTGGGATTTCCTATAAAATACATTCCTATTGTAATTATAAGATAATCACAAGCATCACTTGTTTCATATGGTTCATCATTTTCTACTATAATGATTTTATGCTCTAAAATCTGAGTTTTTGTTTCTAAACTTAATGCATTATCCCACCAGTTTTTTAATTGTCCAGTAAAACCTTGGACAAGTAAAGCGCATGCTTTATCTTCGGTTTGACCTTGTATTTTGTAAGCCATTCTAGCCATACCCATTTCTTGAAGTGTATTTAAAATTTCATACTCTGCTTTACCGTCTATATTCCATTCTGTAATAGAGGTACCATCATAAGTAGTTTTATGAAATTGGTTTCTTTCTTCATATTGTAAGTCCATAGGAGAAGGTCTCTTATAATAATTTTTTGAACTATTAAAATTTCTTCTTCCTCTATAAATCTTATTAATATTATCTTCATTATTATCTTCAAAATTATCTTCTATATTTTGAATTTCTTCATTTTCTGAATCAGAATATTCTTCAGATGAATTGTTATCTTCACCTTCATTTTCTTCTTTAATAGTGTCTAAAACATTAATTCTTTTTCCTGAAGTTCCAGCTTCACTTAATTTTGCAGATATTTTTGATAATATATTATCTGTATTATTTTGGAAACTAATATCTTTGTTTTTATCATGAGGTATACTTTTAGTTTGAAAGAAAGGGGCTGAAATGTCATTAAATAATTTTTTCTTTGGTTTTTCTTCCTGAGAAATCACATTTGAAACTACATTATTAGCTATAGTATCTACTTGACTAGATATTGTTTTTAATATTTGATTTGAGTAATTATTTTGTTGTAAAATTCTTTGTATATCTTCTCCATTAATTGGTTCTTTGGTGTCTTTTCCTCTTTTAAAAGGGTCTGCTATTATTTCTCCTTTATGTGTTTGTATTTTAATACTTTGTAAAGGGGGATGAACAGCAGTAACAACTTCATTATTTTCTAAAATCCATTTTTTATGAAGACTTGTATTAACTTCTACTGAAGGTTTCTTTAAATAATCATTTATTCCTTCTTTTGAAAAGAAAACAGTAAGGAAACTAAAAAATAAAAAGTTTGATTTTAATTTTTTCATTTCTTTTTTCCATTCTTCTCCTATTTTATCTTGTATTTGTTTTTCTAATTTTAAAAACCAAAGTCTTTTTTCTCTATGAAAATCACTATTCATTTCTTCGTGTAAATATTCATAATCAGGGTTAAATTCTTCTCCTGATGTTATGACATACATATGTTCTGTTGAAGACTTAGGAGAGGTTGGATTGGAAAAGTTTTGATTAGAATTGTTTTGAGGTTCAGGGATGGGAGTTCTAAATCTATAATTATTGAATCCTGAAAACGATTGCCTAGAAGATTCAGGAATATCATTTGACTGGGAAAAATGCCTAACATATTCTGGTTCCCTATAAGAACTGGATCTTATGTAACTTCTATTAGGCTCTCTAAATGAATTAAATTTGACTGTAATTTTCCCATCAATTTCTTCTATAATATGTGAAACATCTTTTCTGACTATGTTTCTAGGAGGTTGTGGGTTACTAATTATAAATTCATCTGGAATGGTTATTTCATTCCATTTTAATCTCTTAGGTGTAAAAACCGTAGGTTTTTCTGCATCTATTTGTAACAAAATAGTCTCATCTTTTGAGGTAGGTAGCCTATTGAATTTTGGATTAATTTGTGATGACATAAGCCTAAAATAAACTCTATAAATTATAGCAAAATTCTTACAAAGATGAAATTCATCACCTTGAATTTGAACATCTAAAATTAATGATTCTAAAATCATTGGATCTGTAAGATCAACAGAATAATTTGGGGAACAATTAAAATATATGGGTCCGTTACATATATTAGTTTGAACTAAAGACATTAAAGAAGTTTGATATCTTTTTAATCTTTTATCTCTAAGAGCTAGGTAAATAGGAGTATCAACTCCTGCATGGACCAAAGGTTTGACAGCAACTTGAACCAAACCTATATGAATATATCTATAACCTTTTTCTAAATATTTTTTTATAGTATATCTATTTAACAAAGGTATACTTTGAGATTCTTCTTGTATACTTATGGTTTCTTCATGAGTTTTAACAGAAAATGCAGTTTTGAAATCAGTTAAACCTATTTGATATATATTCTCTATTTGTTCATGAGGTATAGTCCAATTTGAATAATTTATTGGTGCATGGGTTTCACTACTGTGAATAATATCATGGTTTCTTGAGCTAGATCCTGGGTAGAGAAAGTTTCTAAGTCTAATTGCCATTTTAAACTAGTAACCTTAAACGTCTAAGTTTGTTCTTAATTTCAGTTGGGTCGTACGGGAACACTATGCTGGGACCACCTAAACACGGCTGACCAACAGACTAACAAGCTTACCAACGTAAATTCCAACAACTAATCTTAAGTAAACTTAGTCTATTAAGATAAACTAATCTTAAATGGTTCCTTAAACTTTTGAAAATTACTCTAACAGGGGATATGGCTCTGAGAACTATTAAAATTTCTTCTTCCTCTATAAATCTTATTAATATTATCTTCATTATTATCTTCAAAATTATCTTCTATATTTTGAATTTCTTCATTTTCTGAATCAGAATATTCTTCAGATGAATTGTTATCTTCACCTTCATTTTCTTCTTTAATAGTGTCTAAAACATTATTATAAGAGACCTTCTCCTATGGACTTACAATATGAAGAAAGAAACCAATTTCATAAAACTACTTATGATGGTACCTCTATTACAGAATGGAATATAGACGGTAAAGCAGAGTATGAAATTTTAAATACACTTCAAGAAATGGGTATGGCTAGAATGGCTTACAAAATACAAGGTCAAACCGAAGATAAAGCATGCGCTTTACTTGTCCAAGGTTTTACTGGACAATTAAAAAACTGGTGGGATAATGCATTAAGTTTAGAAACAAAAACTCAGATTTTAGAGCATAAAATCATTATAGTAGAAAATGATGAACCATATGAAACAAGTGATGCTTGTGATTATCTTATAATTACAATAGGAATGTATTTTATAGGAAATCCCAAGGAAGAGTATAATTCATCAAAGATAATTTTAACAAATTTAAGATGTCCTTCATTATCAGATTATAGATGGTATAAAGATGTTTTCCTTACTCAAGTTTTAAGACGGAATGATTGTAATGCATCATTCTGGAAGGAAAGATTTATAATGGGATTACCCAAACTTTTTGCTGAAAGAATTTTACAAAAACTTAGAAACGAAATAGGTACAGAAGACATACCTTTCGAAGAAATCACATTTGAAACTACATTATTAGCTATAGTATCTACTTGACTAGATATTGTTTTTAATATTTGATTTGAGTAATTATTTTGTTGTAAAATTCTTTGTATATCTTCTCCATTAATTGGTTCTTTGGTGTCTTTTCCTCTTTTAAAAGGGTCTGCTATTATTTCTCCTTTATGTGTTTGTATTTTAATACTTTGTAAAGGGGGATGAACAGCAGTAACAACTTCATTATTTTCTAAAATCCATTTTTTATGAAGACTTGTATTAACTTCTACTGAAGGTTTCTTTAAATAATCATTTATTCCTTCTTTTGAAAAGAAAACAGTAAGGAAACTAAAAAATAAAAAGTTTGATTTTAATTTTTTCATTTCTTTTTTCCATTCTTCTCCTATTTTATCTTGTATTTGTTTTTCTAATTTTAAAAACCAAAGTCTTTTTTCTCTATGAAAATCACTATTCATTTCTTCGTGTAAATATTCATAATCAGGGTTAAATTCTTCTCCTGATGTTATGACATACATATGTTCTGTTGAAGACTTAGGAGAGGTTGGATTGGAAAAGTTTTGATTAGAATTGTTTTGAGGTTCAGGGATGGGAGTTCTAAATCTATAATTATTGAATCCTGAAAACGATTGCCTAGAAGATTCAGGAATATCATTTGACTGGGAAAAATGCCTAACATATTCTGGTTCCCTATAATAACTGGATCTTATGTAACTTCTATTAGGCTCTCTAAATGAATTAAATTTGACTGTAATTTTCCCATCAATTTCTTCTATAATATGTGAAACATCTTTTCTGACTATGTTTCTAGGAGGTTGTGGGTTACTAATTATAAATTCATCTGGAATGGTTATTTCATTCCATTTTAATCTCTTAGGTGTAAAAACCGTAGGTTTTTCTGCATCTATTTGTAACAAAATAGTCTCATCTTTTGAGGTAGGTAGCCTATTGAATTTTGGATTAATTTGTGATGACATAAGCCTAAAATAAACTCTATAAATTATAGCAAAATTCTTACAAAGATGAAATTCATCACCTTGAATTTGAACATCTAAAATTAATGATTCTAAAATCATTGGATCTGTAAGATCAACAGAATAATTTGGGGAACAATTAAAATATATGGGTCCGTTACATATATTAGTTTGAACTAAAGACATTAAAGAAGTTTGATATCTTTTTAATCTTTTATCTCTAAGAGCTAGGTAAATAGGAGTATCAACTCCTGCATGGACCAAAGGTTTGACAGCAACTTGAACCAAACCTATATGAATATATCTATAACCTTTTTCTAAATATTTTTTTATAGTATATCTATTTAACAAAGGTATACTTTGAGATTCTTCTTGTATACTTATGGTTTCTTCATGAGTTTTAACAGAAAATGCAGTTTTGAAATCAGTTAAACCTATTTGATATATATTCTCTATTTGTTCATGAGGTATAGTCCAATTTGAATAATTTATTGGTGCATGGGTTTCACTACTGTGAATAATATCATGGTTTCTTGAGCTAGATCCTGGGTAGAGAAAGTTTCTAAGTCTAATTGCCATTTTAAACTAGTAACCTTAAACGTCTAAGTTTGTTCTTAATTTCAGTTGGGTCGTACGGGAACACTATGCTGGGACCACCTAAACACGGCTGACCAACAGACTAACAAGCTTACCAACGTAAATTCCAACAACTAATCTTAAGTAAACTTAGTCTATTAAGATAAACTAATCTTAAATGGTTCCTTAAACTTTTGAAAATTACTCTAACAGGGGATATGGCTCTGATACCACTTTTGAAGGATCGTTTGAAAATAAACTAATACTGTTTGGATTATAATAAATAACAAAATTATAGTCTTAATAATAATTTGGAAAATGATTTCTAAAAATAACATGATTAAGACAAGAATAAAAAAAATAATATTTTTGATGAAATTCATAATTATGCAGCAAGTAAAATTGATGTTCTAATTTTTAAATCGTAATAATATTCTTTCAAATCATTACACCAATTCCAAAGAATTGACTTTTCCGGATATTGTTTGCAAAGTTCTTTATATTTTAAATATTCTGAGTTTATAAAATCTGGAGATCCAACAAAATGGAAATGAGGACGAAGAACTCTATGCATATGAATAAATTAAAATTTTTATTTGAAATGTAAATTCTTACAATGATTTCTTGAAGGAAACTTGAAGGAAACTGCAGAGATTACAAGGATGATATTTTAGAGAGTAAGAAGTGAAGTGAATGCGAACTGCCTTCACCACTGATTTGAAGGGGTACTTATACTAATAAAGTTTACATTTGAATTTACATTACAAAGAAATTTAACTTTAATTTGACTTTAATTTCCGTAATCTTCGGCTTTTGGAAAAGTGAGTCTGATAATGCGTCAGATAATTGTCCTTTGAGTGGCATGGCATATTTCCTTTAATAAAGGAACTTTTGACTAATTCGTAAATCTGTCGGCAAGTTGATGGGGTGGTACACTTTGAGTATTTTGAGTCTTCCATATTTTGAAATCTTACATACAAAATGCGTCATCTGGGTCTTGTCCACAGGGTCCACCAAATGGGTCTGAAGACACAGATTCTTCGGATTTTGCAGATTTTTGAGATAAAAATTCTAAAAATTCATCTTTGAGATGTGGATTCTGTTTGAATGCTTCAAAAAATCTCTGTTGCTCTAAAGAAATTTCTGGACTGGATGAAACCTTTGACTTTCCTTTATTTGAGACTGGTGAATCACCTTGGTATTTGATCTTTTCTCCTGTAGCAAGATAATGCTGTATAGACGTAGCTGAACAGATATCTTGCTGGTATTTGGACCACCATTTGATCCGTATGGATCTAACCAGTGAAAATGGTGTTGGGTCAGGAAAACATTTTTTAAATTGAAAATCCCAGGCAAAAATCCATGGGACTTTAAACTCTGCATGAAAAGTAACCATTTTTTGATAATTTGGAAGGGTTGAATTTTCTGCAAAAACTTGTAAACCATTTTTGACATTTGTAGGGAGAATTGAAGATTCTGATCCCATCTTTTTCCACCATTCAAAAAACCAAATGGGGAAAGTTTTGAGACAATCAGTATGAAAGATAAAAAACCAAGAATGTGTAAATGGCCGGATGAAAAAGGCCCTATACCAAGCATTCTTGTAATCAATATAATTAAAAACATTTGGAGAAAACCTTATTGAAAATTGTCTTTGATGGGTCATCCCACCAAATGTTGTTTGATTTAAAACTTGTTTTATTACACATTTGGAAAAAGTAATTTGATTTTTCTCATTTTTTGTATGAGATATTTCTACTGAATTTGTATCTACTAAAATAAGTTCATAAAATTTTTGAGTTTTTTGAAAGCAATCTGATTCCCAAAACTGAGAATCATTATTAAACAGTTGGAAACGATTTTTAATATAATCCTTTTGAATCATTTCTGTCGGTATTTCTGTATAGGGTGTAAGCCCTATTTCTTCTGTCCAAGCTTTGTTGATGTATTTGAATTCTTCTTTTGGATTGTTTGGAATTTGGATATTAGTAGGTTTGGGAGGAGTAACTAATATTGACTTATAAGGTAATTCTGGAAAATTTTGTAAGGGTGAAAATTTATTTGAAGAAGAAGGTAATTGGGCTTTTGATTTTGATGGTGAAGGTGTTTGAGGTTGGGTATATTTGACTAAATCTTTTGAATCCTGAGATTCATAATCTTTTGAAGACTGTATCTTTGATTTGGAGTAGGGATTCATCTGCATAATTATTTTCCTTGTAAAAATTCACGAGTAAGAAAATCTGGAAGAGAATTATTCTCTCCTTTTATATATTCAATTTGAAAATCAAAAACAGAAAGGATGGCTTGCCATCTTGCAAAAATTTGTTTTGAAACAATATTTTGAACATCTTTAGTCAAGACTTCTTTTGCTGATTTACAATCTATTCTTAATAAAAACTGTTTATTATAAAGATCATCTTGGAATTTTGAAATGCATAAGACAATTGAAAGAATTTCTTTTTTGATAGTAGAATAATTCTTTTGTGGTCCGAGCCAAATCCCTGAATGGAATCTAACTAATTGTTCTTTAGATTCTAATTTCTGTTTTAATATTCCTCCATATCCTATGTCTGAGGCATCTGTTTCAACTATCATAAAAGCCTTAGGATGTGGGATACCTAAACATGGTAAGGTTTTGACCTTTTGCTTAACATTTTTCACTATTTGTGTATGAGTTTCAGACCAGGCTGGGGGATTTTTCTTAAGTCTTTGATATAAAGGCTGACATGTCTGTCTTAAGTTTGGGAAGAAATCAGAAATGTAATTTAAACATCCTAAAAACCTTTGTAACTGGGTTTTTTCTTTGATAACATCTGGAAATTTATCAGTAAAACTGATAGCTCTATTAATAGGTTTAATTACTCCTTTGTAAATATCATGTCCTAAAAATCTAACAGAAGTTTGAAATAATTTCATCTTGGGGGCAGAAACAACTAAGCCATTTTTCTTAATAACATGAAAGAATATATTTAAATGTTTGAAATGTTGGTCTATATCATTAGAGTATATGAGAATATCATCAATATAAACTATACTAAAACTAGTATAAGAATTAAATATTTCATTCATTATTCTTTGAAATTCTGAAGGTGCATTTTTTAATCCAAAGGGCATTACATTCCATTCATAATGACCAAAAGGTACTGTAAAAGCAGTTTTATACCTGTCTTTTTCTGATATTTGAATTTGCCAAAATCCTGATTTTAAATCAAATTTTGAAAATACTTTGGATGAATGTAACCTATTAATTAAATCTCTTTTATTAGGAATTGGGTATCTAATCCATTGGAGTACTTTATTAAGTGGTTTGTAATTAATAACTAATCTAGGAACACCTCGTTCTAATTCTGCTTGTTTCATGACATAAAAGGCAGAACAACTCCAAGGAGATTTTGACTTTCTTATTAATCTCTTATCTAGTAATTCTTTTTCCTGAAGTTCCAGCTTTACTTAATTTTGCAGATATTTTTGATAATATATTATCTGTATTATTTTGGAAACTAATATCTTTGTTTTTATCATGAGGTATACTTTTAGTTTGAAAGAAAGGGGCTGAAATGTCATTAAATAATTTTTTCTTTGGTTTTTCTTCCTGAGAAATCACATTTGAAACTACATTATTAGCTATAGTATCTACTTGACTAGATATTGTTTTTAATATTTGATTTGAGTAATTATAATTTATTTAAACTAAAATGTTCTTTAATATGAATTTGTTTAGATTTTGAATTATCTTCTTCTAAAATTAAATCCTTAAGTTTGCTAAAATAATCTCTTCTTAATTCATCATCAGGAATTTGTTCTATTAAATCAAAAATAGCTTCTTTTTTATCTTTTGTTATAACATTAATACTTTGTTGACAACTTCCACAAATATCTTTTTGTGGTTCACTATCACTATCGTTATTAGAAGTGTTTGATTCATTTTCTATAATATCAGATTCTTCATCTGATTCTTTTAACAAATTATTAATGGAGTCTTTTATTTCTCTAACTTTCTTTTTCTTTTTAAGCCAACACTGACTTTCTGTATGACCAGGTTTCTTACAAAACCAACATTCTATATTCTTCTTGTCTTTATTCTGAGATCTATGTGTTTTAGAAGATTTCTTATGTTTATGTTTTGAGTGTTTTGATTGTTTAATATCTGAACTATTAAAACTACGATTAGTCTGGTTAAATCTTCTAGATCTTTTTTGTATTCTAGATGGAGGTTCAACCTTCATCATTCCAAACATTTCACAAAAACATCCTAGTTCTTTTCTAGTGTTATTTTTATCTGATTTATATTTATTCTGAAGTTTTAATTCTGAACATAATGATAAACCTTCTTTTTTGACAAAAGCAAATAATTGACCATATGTAATTTCTTCGAAAGGTATGTCTTCTGTACCTATTTCGTTTCTAAGTTTTTGTAAAATTCTTTCAGCAAAAAGTTTGGGTAATCCCATTATAAATCTTTCCTTCCAGAATGATGCATTACAATCATTCCGTCT
>JAYDYQ010002076.1:0-5000 GCA_034814905.1 Penstemon davidsonii
CACTACGCTCTGTATATATTAGCATGGGATAACATTATAGGATTTCGGTCCTATTACGTTGGCCTTCGGGATCGGAGTAATGATTAACAGGGACAGTCGGGGGCATTCGTATTTCATAGTCAGAGGTGAAATTCTTGGATTTATGAAAGACGAACAACTGCGAAAGCATTTGCCAAGGATGTTTTCATTAATCAAGAACGAAAGTTGGGGGCTCGAAGACGATCAGATACCGTCCTAGTCTCAACCATAAACGATGCCGACCAGGGATCGGCGGATGTTGCTTATAGGACTCCGCCGGCACCTTATGAGAAATCAAAGTCTTTGGGTTCCGGGGGGAGTATGGTCGCAAGGCTGAAACTTAAAGGAATTGACGGAAGGGCACCACCAGGAGTGGAGCCTGCGGCTTAATTTGACTCAACACGGGGAAACTTACCAGGTCCAGACATAGTAAGGATTGACAGACTGAGAGCTCTTTCTTCGGATCGTATGTAAATATATATGAAATCAAAGTACAATGTACAAAAGGGACAAGCCCAAATCAAGACCTAAATCAAACGTCCCTATGAACGGAACGAAACAAAAAGGTCAAAACATGTAGACCCAAAACAAAAGTCCCTACAAAAGGATCAAATCATACGGGTACATAGAAAATAAGACCATGTACACGTGGGATTTGATTTTGGCACTAACTGCCTCAATACAAGGTAAAGTTCCCTCAAAAATTCTACGATTTCTAGTAACCCAAATGTAATGGACTGTGCAAGCGAGAGCAATCCTTTTAGCTTTGTTCTTCCACGTAGTTCCACGGGCCTCCTTTTTGATCCATTTGAGAGCACTAGGCAAAGTGGACATTGAACGAGTAATGCCAAGCCAATGACGGATGTTGGTCCAGACTGAAGAAGACAAGCGGCATCTAAAAAATAGGTGTTGCACTGATTCGTCCTGCCCATTACAGAGTGCACAATGCTTGTCGATATCAAGGAAATGGAGCCTGTCCTTCGTTTGGAGCTTCCCTAAGGCAGCAAGCCAAGTGATAAAGGCATGCTTAGGGGTAACGTGGGAGTTCCAAACAATAGGGGCCCAAACCTGCCGAACACCCTTAGCACGGAGGTAATCATAAATTTGGTTTAATTGTAAACGATTACCTCGAACCCACGATGCAAATCTGGTTGTCGCTTCAGCATAAGTCCCTTCTTGATGGCAAATACTATCTCTAATAAGAGTAAGATGTTTGAGAAGCGGGGAGTCATCCCGAGTGCATTTCCAGTCCCAAACCGAACCAGCCCCGTTGAGATAGATATGATTCACCCATTTGACCCAAAGAGTATCTTTCTTCTCATGAATATTCCAAAAGCACTTTGCCAAGAGAGCATTATTCCATACTTTAAGGTCCCGAAATCCAAGTCCCCCTTCGGCTTTAGGAAGGCAACAATTTTTCCAAGAAATAGGCACATGATGCTTGTTCCACAGGAAACACCGACATAAACGGATGATACGCTTAATAATTTCCGCTGGGATTGGGAAAATAGAAAGCCAAAAACAGTCCACTCCTTGCAAGACGGATCGGATAAGTTCAGCCCTGCCCGCATACGTTAATGATGAAGATGTCCATGTATTAATGTAGGCAGCTATCTTGTCCACAAAAGGTGCAAAGTGAACAATTGGAAGTTTTTGAGCTGCCATCGGTATGCCCAAATAACGAAACGGCAAAGTACCCAAGGGAATACCCGTAGAGGTCTGTATCGCCTCCAGATCGCTGCCATAAATACCCGCTGTGTAGATGCTGGATTTCAAGTTGTTAGCAAACAACCCTGACTTCGAGCTAAAGTCCGCAAGACCATCCATAAGAATTTGAACCGAGATAGGGTCCCCCCTCGCCATAAGCATAAGATCATCCGCATATGCAACATGAGTAATTCTCAAGTGCCCACATCTCGGGTGGAAATTAAACTCGGTGCCCTCGGTATTCAATCTCAAATGTCTAGATAAATATTCAAGGCAAATCACAAAAAGGAAAGGGGATAAAGGATCACCTTGACGAAGCCCCTTCTTGCCCTTGAACATTCCGCATATACCACCATTCAAAGCAATGGAATAAGAGGCTGTGGTAACACATTGCATAATCCAAGCAATAAAGCGTGTTGGAAAATGGAGACCAAGCAACACCGCTTCAAGGAACCCCCAATCAACCGAGTCATACGCCTTCTTGAGATCAACCTTAATAAGGCATCTAGGAGAGACTCTCTTCCTATTATACTTTCTAAGGATCTCTTGAACAAGATGAATGTTCTCAATCATACTACGCCCCTGAACAAAACCCGATTGAGCTTGATCAATAATCCCTGCAAGAGTTGGTGAAAGACGGGAAGCAATAATCTTCGAAATAACCTTATAAGTGACGTTACAACATGCTATAGGCCGAAAGTCACCAACAGAGCTAGCATGGGCAGATTTGGGAACCAAAGCAATAATTGTATGATTAATTTGCTTAAGGAGGGCACCTGAATCGAAAAACTCCTTCACCGCACCACAAAACTGCTCACCCACCGTAGTCCAAGCCCTCTTGAAGAAGAGAGCCGTATAACCATCAGGTCCCGGAGCTTTCTCATTGCCAATACCGAACAAGGCCGCCTTGATTTCTTCATTAGAAACATCAACAACGAGAGAATTAGCCATTTCCGAGGGAATCCTCGGACCACTTTGCAAAACCATCGGATCAATAGGTTGACAATGCCTTGAAGTCCCCAACAAAAGCTCATAATACCGGATAAACTCCTCAGCAACTTGAGAAGAAGATGAGGTGAATTCTCCATCTTCTTTGCAAATTGCAGCAATATGACGGGATTTAGTGTTCCGCTTGACCAAAGCATGAAAGAATTTAGAGCACTTGTCCATATTTTTGATGTACGAACACTTGGCCTGCTGGGAAAGGAAGCTCAACTCCGCATTGGACAGAAAAAGAACCCGTTTCTTAAGCTCCAAGACCAAGTTCTTGAGCACCGGATCTGCCGGCTGAGATTGGAGCTGAACTTGAGCTTGTTTAAGTTGCACATTAGCATTCTCCAAGCGAACAGAAATATGCGAGAAACTCTTTTGATTGAGCTGCTTGAAAGGCCCTTTCAAGACTTTGAGCTTCCGGCACAAAGAGAACTGGGCAGTGCCCCTGATGGTTTGATTCCAACCAAGTTGAACCGTAGCAAGAAAGTCATCATGATCTGCCCACATATTAAAGAACTTAAAGGGCCTGTTCGTCGACGTATTATGTTGCAAAATCGAAACAATACACGGAGAGTGATCCGAGAGGCATCCCGAAGGCAAGAAATGTACAGCACTATTTAGATTTGCAAGATGCCACGCATGATTTCCCATAACTCTATCTAACTTGGACCACACCGTGCCATTTGTCCAAGTGAGATTCAACCCCGTATATTGGAGATCCGAGATGGCAAGATTATCACAACAATCCACAAAGTCTTTAATTTGATAATGGGTGACATCCGCCCCATTAACTCTTTCATCAAAGTTACGGACACAATTAAAGTCTCCAAGCAAGATCCACGGATTCAACAAAGTAGTCCCATATTCAATAAGATTATCCCAAAGAGGCCGACGTCCAACAATAGAATTATAACCATAAACAAAGCTAATATGTAAAATATTAGAAGTTACCTTACATGTGGCAACGCAATGGATCACTTGAGGCGAGATGTCCACCGGTTCCACTTTAACCTTAGAAGGATCAAAGAGCACCAAAATCCTTCCCGAGTTGTTGTTACCAAAATTGTGAATATGATGCCAACCATTAAAACTACTAGCCAAGATACGCCGTAAAATACCCGGGTTTAGCTTTGTTTCTAGAACTCCAATAATATCAATATTATGATCTCTAATAAGGGCTTTAACTCCCTTATGTTTTAGAGGCATGTGAAAGCCTCTAATATTCCACGAAGCAAACCTCATGATGTAGGAGGAAGGGTGTGACCCTTCGAACTACCTTCCGGATTAGATTGAAGTGTGGGAGTAATTCTCTTCTGTGTGCCTTTGCTAACCTCTACAACATGTGGATCCTCAAGAGAAGTAGGAGAACTAGATTTATCAACCTCAACTTGTTTCTTCTTCTTCTTCTTAGTGACCTCAATAAACGGAGGCACAAGTGCCAGGGCTGCTGTTGCCGGACCAGAAATAGCAACCTGGGCAGCAGGCAAAACTGGAGCAGCAGGGGCTGCCTGGACGCTGTCCAGGGTGCTGCTCGGGTTCTTTTCCAGCAGAGGACTAACCTGAACAGGTGGCTGGTTCTGAGGGGGAGCATTAGAAGAAACCAGGGACTTCTTGGTCTTCTTAGCACCATCTTTACAGCCCGAGGTAGCATGCCCAAAGATCTTACAAGCACTACAAAATTTGGGCTCATACTCAAAGAAAACCGGTTGTTTACGAAGCTTTCCGTTAGGTAAATTAAAGCTAACGGAACGAACAAGCTCAATTGAGGCATCAATCTCAACCATAACCCTTGCATAAGACAATCTCTCCTTGGTGAGGGTAAGATTATCCGTGGCAATTGGCTTCCCGACCTTAGAGACAATCTTGCTTAAAGCCCTAGCCGTCCAACATTCAAGTGGGAGGTCCGGCAAGTTCACCCAAACTGGAACATCGCTAATGCCTTCATCACCAAACTCAAAGAATTTGGGCATAATTTTAAGCAAAAGTGGCCTCCCGTAAATAAAATATGGCCCTCCATCTAAGACTTTATTTCTATCTTCCTCATTCAAAAATTTGAAAACATGCCAACCGGAGTGATGAAGGTAGAAATTGTACTTGACATTCCAAGACTTACAAATTTGGTGAACGGCTCCACGTCCCGGAAATTTGCCCGCAAAGTAGCCAACAAGACAAAAACCCCAAGCACTTTCGGCCTCATCAACATCCTCATCTTCAAGAGTGAAAACATCTTCGGTATTAAACTTCTCTAATTTAATACCACGACCCAAGTTTCGGTTGTCTTT
>JAYDYQ010002077.1:0-13177 GCA_034814905.1 Penstemon davidsonii
CAACTATGTGTTATGGTCGATAAATAATGTTTTTTTACCAACTATTTTAGTGTACGTATAGCAACCCTATGGTGTGGTTAATAAATAGTGATCTTTTACCAACCATATGATGCGTTTGCTAAAGAATTATTTATTGACCATATAATTTTACATTTAGCAACCACATTAATTTTGTTGTTGAAAAATGTTCTTTTATCTACCAGACATTTATGAGTTTAGCAACTATATAGTTTTGGTTGGTAAAGAAGCAATCGTTTACCAATCGTGTTAGCATGGTTGATAAATATGTCTTATCTCGTATTATTTAGTGACCATATTGTGAAACTAAATATATTGTTGTTGATATGTTATATTCAATAGCAAAATAATTAGGTGGTAGTAAGTATTAATACAATTGCAAAACTCACACCATTTTATATGATTTAGTGACAAAAAAAGTAGTAATATGTTGCTAATATTATATCGAATAGTGGTTCCCGAAATAATTTTAATTGGGTATTAATATAGAAGCACAAAGAGTATAACACATGTTCAATTATTAAAACAAAACCATTTTAATAATAAAGCTAGATACTATAAGAAGAGATATTTTTAAGTAATACAATGCGTTTATACCCTAACTAAGTGAATATTCAAAATTACATTGAGGTCGTTCTTTCTTCGTAATCTCCATTCTCCACTGCACTTTTATTTTCTTTCTATGAGGTTCTCCAGCATGCCATGTCAATGGAGTTGTACATCGGAGCTATATAATTGGTCTTTGGAGATTTACATCTAAAAACTAAGAACAAATAAAAATTTATTACCAAGATATGAATGAATAAACCAAAGAAATTAGAAACATCAAGATCTTGATAAAATATAAATGAGAGGAGAAACGATATAATGCATATTGTATCAAAAACTTAATGTATTAAAATAACACTATCAAATGCATAGTCCATTGATCAAGAAATAGTTCTCAAGTTCCCAACCTAACACGAAAACCAATCTAGTAATACTTATTCTTACTATCAAACATGTAAATTTCAACATTAAACAACTATACCAAGCATATTAATTAAAAGATGAATAGTTCCAGTAATTAACTAAACCAATTATAAGTTAATATACACAACACAAACATTTCACCTAGATCAACTCAATAATCTCATATTCAATGACATACCCAAATAAGTGAAATCATGAGTGACTCTCCTCTTTAAAGTGCAAAAAACATCCCAAGAATTGAAAAAGCATAGTAAAATATAACAAGTTACATACCTTAGACCAAGATATTTATGTCTTCAAGAAATGTTCAATTTCATCATATTCAACATTATCACTACTAATATTCCAAGTCACTATCCACGTAAGTTTGTGACGCCTCTTCATCATCACTACCACAATATTCAGCATGTATCGTCTTCCTCATCATATTCTTCACCTTCAATCTCATTATTTGTGCGCGAAAGAATTATATTTTCAGCAATTTCAACCTCTAATGGAGCTTCATCATTGTGAACTATGGAGCCCATCTCACGAGCATTTTCTTCAACTTGTATACAAGCACAATCATCTTGTTGGTATGCATCATTCGCATCACCTTCTTCTCCAATAACAGATTGAAGAAGAGATGGATCAAACAAATGTCGATATTGTGACCTTTGAACCACTTTCCAGTTTGCACCTTGTTTTGTATCGCTAACATAAAAAACCTGAGTAACTTGATTTGCTAATACATATAGATCACTTTGATACCATAGTTTGGTTACATTTATGGATGTGAAGTCGCCATCTATCTTGACTGGCTTATGTCGATCTAAATCAGACCAGTTGCAACCGAATAGCACACATCGAAAGCCATCCACATAACTCAATTCAATGATCTTCTAACACTCCATAAAATTTTATCAATTTACCCTTATGCATAGATTCCGTGCATACTCCACTATTTTGTGTCAAGCGTCGACTATCTCTTTTAGTAGTTAGATACTTGACTCCTACTATGCACCCAGTACATGTGGTCAAATGAAAATCTGGTCATGATGCAAGTGCAAGAAGCTCAGCAGTAGCTTCTGTTGATCCTATATGTCGTAGTCCAAAAATCTATTTTAAAATAGTAATTTGAGTTAAGCACACAAATTAAAGAAATCATTATTAATTCAGGAGTACCCACACCTCATAGTCGATGTCTAGCCAAGAGCCCATGAGGCCCAACTTCAGGTGAATTGATCTTGTGAACCTCACCTCTTATAACTGCCATGTATGGTCCTTCTATCGACTTAATTTCCCGACCGAGACCTAGGGTGTGTGAATTGATCGGCACCTCTAATTATCTCGATTCTGTACTTTCTAATTCTGGATAATAATTCCAGTGTGACTGCCAAATTGGAAACCCCTTTCCGAATTCGTCACCGACCATGGCCATGGATTTCTCGAAACATATTATCGAAGAAAGTACAGGAAATTCTCTCATCCATTACGATGAGTCGGTAGATCCCATATTGATGCTAACCATTCGCGTACACGACTATACGCACCCAACTTAGGCACACAATGGCCAGGCTACGTGACCGGCACCTAAATCAAAGAACGTACACCCGTGCACCGAATTCGCCCTAGCACCTCAAGTCCAAGGACTAAATCGTACATTATTATAAGTCTTGAGAAACATCCCATCACCGATATGTGACATGCGCTTCCACAATAGGTTTCTCTGTTTGGGTCGTTCGATGCGTTCGATCCCCTATCGAACCACCTACACATATGCAATGACATCAAATGTCTTGTTCATGAAACTCTACAAATTCACTCCATGTGAATCATGCATAATCATACAAGTCTTAGCGATTCCTTCGATACCCGGTCTCATTCGGAATCTATGACTTGGAACGTGTTTTAAGATCACAACCTTCGAGACTGTTTCATGATTGCACTCAAACTGAAGTGAATCGTCCCATAGTCGAATGTGATCTAAGGATTTCAACCAATCGCTTAAATATATTCGCGAGAGATGAAGTTGGCCATTTGTTTATTCTGTACAGTTATAAATAAACATACGTATTATTCATTGATTCAAAGATTGTTTTAATACAGAATAGACCTATTACAAGCTAAATGAATTGGCTTGTTGGGCACTATCCTATCATGGGGCTGAAGAGAATCAGGCGGAAGCACATAGAGACCGTCTTTAGTAAGGCCTCGAAGAAGAGCCGTCCGGGTTTTGGAATCCTTCACAAAGAAACAGTCGAAGTGAAATTCAAAAAACACATTATTACTACAACAATAATTTTGTACAGAGATAAGATTTTTTGATATATTAGGAACATGATAAAAGGGGTAGAGAGAGAGTTTGCCATTGTTAGAGAAGATTGAAGAACTTCCAACGTGATGAATTGGGAGAGACGAAACATCACCAACTCGAACTTGCTCATGACCGTGATATTCAGTAGGATTTATGGAGAGATTGGAGAAATCGTTTGTGAAGTGATACCAAGATGGGTATGTGGTAGTGGAAAACGAAGGTCCAGTGGTGTAGTTGGATGTGAGAGAGGCGGGTGGAGGGGGCAGATAGTTAAAATCAAACCTGTGATAGCAAGTAGATGTGATGTGGCCTTGTTTGTTGCAAACCTGATAGGTGGGTCTGTTGGGATCGAAGAGAATGGGAGTTGAAAGGATACCACGAACGCGGCCACCAAAATGCCCTCGACCTCCACGACCACGATAACCGCCTCTACCCCTATAAGAACCAGGACCTCTTCCGGGTTGGTTAAGAGAGGATTCTGTAGTGCTGTTGGTAGAGACTTCATTCGAAGCAGTGAGATTATTAACCTGATGATTGATTCTAGCTTCATGGATGAGAAGATAAGAGTAAACTTGGGCAGTGATGCAGGAGCAATTTCAGAATCTGTTCCAGCACATAGGGTCACTTTGAACGACAATATTTTCTTATTTACACTGAATTATAAGGAATGTGATATATGGTTGGAAAGCCAAAGAAGTCTAGTTTTCAGAACAATAAGCGGTTTACAAAACGAAGGTCTAAGTTAAGTCCATTTTCCTAGAGGTTGCCAAACTGCACTCGTGAAACAATATTCCTTATGTCTTTTGGTATTTCTATGAGTATTACTTGATTTATTAGTCTATTTTCAAATTATTATCATTGTTATCAGATAATAAGGTCATATTTTATGTTTTCTATCAGTCAAGAATCAAGTTTATATTGGGAAATTGTAAGGTCATTCAACTTGTAATTTCCTATGTTTTGGAGGGATGTTCCAAAACTCATTTATAAACGCCTTCCAAATGAATAAATAAAGAAGAGGGTTTAAGTTAAAAATATATTTATTTGCAAGTGTTCTTGCATTAAGAGTGAGTGATTCCGTTTTTACAAGTGAGTGACTTGGCCGCGTCGAATGATTCTTCATTAGTAGCCTCGAGTGAGTCCGCTACCGCCGGTTGAGTGATTCCCGGTCATCTATCATTTCATTTCCTTTACGCTGCGGGTTTCGGCCTGCATCAGGCAGGAGTAAGGGGTTCAACACGGGTGGTAAGGCTCGAAACAAGAGTGCCATAATCATCTCCAAGACCCCTAAAAAGATAGACAATAAATTCAGAAGAGGGAATAATCTTACCAATCATAGCAAGGCTATCAATAAGAAGTTTGGTATTACGGTAATAGGTAGCAATATTATCATATCTCTTTTTCAAAGTCGCCAGTTCGAATAAGATTTGCATCTCACGAGCTTGAGAGGTGGCTGCAAACATGGATTCTAGGATGACCCAGGCTTCACGGGATGTATGGGCTTCAAGAACATGAGCTATGATAGATTCAGATAAGGATGAGATGAGGATGCTAAGAATGGCTTGATCCTGTTGAAGCCAGACTAAATAGGCTGGATTTGGTTCAGATATATTATCAAACACCTGGGGTGGGGGAGGAGTGCCATCAATGAACCCACAGAGGTTATGGCAGAACTTGGGCATTCCAAAGCATGTAGTTGTCATCAGTCAACTTCACCGTGAGAATGGATGAAGGAGGAGGAGTGGGAATGGAGAAATCTGGAGGAAAAGAGACAGGGGAGGGCATCATAGTAAGGGATGGCGAAGAGGAAGGTGGATTTGTGGTTGTCGAAGTATTGAGGGGGGCGGGGGGGAGAGGATTCTGTCATTAGAGCAACAAGAAAAAAAAAAGATAAGACATCGAGGATCAATTGGACGTTGTCCTTTAATGGCTCTGACACAATGTAAAAACAAAGAAGATGCAAAGAGAATAATATATGAGAAAAGGTAATTGTATTTTTCTATATATGAAATATGTACAAAGAGTCTTATTTAAAGGGAAAAACTTTTTAATTATCCTATTCTATTGAATACAAGTAAGATATTAACACATGGACAACAAAAATATTCCTTTTGTAATTTGCTTAGGTCCTTTTGTAATTTGCTTAGGTCACTGCAGAGGTACAATTTGATAAGGTGATTTGCTTTTGTGATGAAATATCCTTAACATTTACTATCTTCATAGCCGAAAAAACTCTCTCCACTGATGCAGTTGCAACAGGTAGAATAAGCGCCAATGTCACAAGTTTGTAAACCTACGAGAATGCAACATGCCTTTTAGTTGCAACCATCTTCTTAGCAAGATCACCTATCTCTTTCAAGCTAGAAAAATGAGCATCCCTAATATAATTTTCAAGTTGATTGGGAAGGGCCGATAACTCAAGAAAAGAGAAGTCTTTTTGGATTGAAGATTTTTGAGTTTGGAGATGTTGGGAGTTGGGAGAAGGTTTGGGCTTTAATTGGGGCTTGGTAGAGTCAGGTAGGGGTGTAATCGAGTCGAGTAGTGTCGAACGACATATTGTTCAAGTCTGGTTTGAATTTTATCGAACTTGAGATTTTGTGTTTGAGCTCGGTTTGATTGTTAAACGAGTAGAGCTCAAACAAACTTTTATCGAACGAACTCGAGCCGAGTATCGAGTAGCTTAATATTTTACATGTATTTTTATCCATTTTTAGCATATCGAGTCGAGCTTGAGCTCGAGCTGAGCTTTAAAAGTTGTCGAACGAAAAATAATGTTCAAATTTGTTTGATTTGTGTGACGAACCAAATTCAAACGAGCTTTTATCGAACGAACTCGAGTCGAGTATCGAATAGTTTGATTTGATTTTCAACCCCAGAGTTAAATAATATTAGGGTGAGTTAATATTGGGTTGAATTAATTGGATTAATTTCTTATTTAGACCGAAGAATTGTTGATTGGGCTAACTTTTGGACCTATTTTTTTTTTTAAATACTACAGCACTACTATACCAAAAAAAGAAAACCCCTAACCCCTAACGCCTGTCTCCATCTGCTCTTGTCCTAACATATATAAGTTCTAAACTAAGTACACACCAATGTTATTAAAATCGGACCGGACCGGCCGGTTCAACGGTTTGACCGTGAACCCAAGGCTTCTCTGGTCCGGTCAACCCTCTAAAACCGCTGAACTACAAACCCAGTTTGGACAGGGTTGAACCGGTCCAAAACCGGCGAACCCGTTTGGACCGCGGTTCATACTTAAAAAAAATAAAAAATAAAATAAAACCTAGGGCACAACTAACCTGCTGGAAACAGAACACCATTTGAAAATACATACAAAGAGAGCGGCGGTTCAAAGATCTCAAAGAAAAGGTAAGAATTCGTTAGTTTTTTTTCTTCAATCTTTGTTAATAAGTACTTAGGTTAGGTAGGTATTATACCAAGTTATCCTCTTCTTTGGCTTTGAGGTGTTAATTTTTTTCTAAGTTTACCCATCCCAAAAAAAGAAGTAAAAAACTCATCTTTTTGAAAATAAATTCTAATATTAGTATTAATTTGTAAGTAGTTAATTGGAAGAACAAGAACCCACCAAATTAGTTAAATAGTTAATTTGTTTTCTATGTAGTTTTGCCATATTAGTGAAGGGATAAAGTTAGCAAGCATTAATTAATTTGTTTTTATATAAGTGTTTTGTTAATTCATGTTGTACTTTTCCTTTTCCTAATGCTTTGATGAGGACATTGTCCATTTGCTAGGATTAGGATATAAACTTAAGCTAGATTTTGATATTAGATGAACTAAGAATAGTAGCCAAAGTTTGAAAGAGATTTGCAAGTTAATATAGTTTACTTTTCAGATTTTATTATACTACAAAGGGCAGCGTTTTGCCATATTAGTGAGGGAGTAAAGTTAGCAAGCATTAGTTAATTTGATTCATTTAAGTGTTTTGCCATATTAGCAAGCATTAGTTAATTTATTTTTGTGATAGTTAACATACCAATTATGTTATGAGCATTAAAATAATGTTAGTTAGGTAAAAGTAATTAGGTAGGATTTGATATAGGTAGGAGTAATACAAATGTGTTATAAAATTATGTTTCGAGCACTATTAATTTGATATATGAAAATGTAGGATATGGAAGCAACTTCTACCACTCCATCTACGGATTCTCAACCAACTGAACACTCGCCTGGTGGTTTTTCTCAAAATCCTCATCGAAAGGATGACAAGGCTTGGAGGTATTGTCAAGAGGTGACATCGGCGACGGGGAAGGCTCTGGCACTTCAATGTATATATTGTCAGCAAATAATTAATGGTGGGGGAATCAATCGCGTGAAGCAACATCTTGTTGGCATAACAGGTGATGTAAAAGCTTGTCCTAAAGTTCCTCCAGGGGTTCGTTTTGAAATGAAAGGGTCTATATTAGAGACTGCACAAAGTAAGAAGAACAAAGAACAAGTTAAGATGGATATAATAGGTGAGGATACTACATCTCCAGTTGTGGGAGATGATGTTGTAGAAATTCCTAACCCGATGGATAATGTAGATGGTAGTAATAAGAGGTCAAAAACAATGCATATAGGGACACGAAAGGTAAGGCAGAGATTGATTCATCTCAACCTAGTATACAAGTAAAAATGAAAAGTAAAGAAAGATGGCGTGACACTAATATGGCAATGGATGTATGATGCTTGTATTCCGATGAATGCTGTGAATTGAACTCACCTTATTTTCAGGCAGCAATAAGTAGGATAGCAACAATGGGTCATGGATACACATGACCTTCTTATCATGCATTAAGAATCCCATTACTCAAAGAAGCTAAAATTCAAGTTCAATTGACTATTGATGCTTTTCGAAGTAAATGGGTTGATACTGGTTGCACTATTATGAGTGATGGTTAATAGGATCAGAGTCATAGACCATTGCTTAATTTTTTGGTTTATTGTCTTGATTGTATTTCATTTATAAAGTGTGTTAATGTTCTTGATATTGAGACAAATTATGAGAGTTTATGCAATATTTTCTCTGAAATAGTTGAAATGGTTGGTGCTAAGAATATCGTTCATTTGGTCACTAACAATGCAAGTAATTATAAGAAAGCAGGAGAGTTGTTGTCTAAAAGATATCCAACCATTTATTGGTCGCCATGTGCTGCTCATTGCATTAATTTGATCATGAAAGATATGGGGGAGTTGCCTTTAGTGAAAGGTTTGGCAACCCTTGCTTCAAGGATAACAGTTTTCGTGTAAAACCGTAAGTGGGCTTGTGCATGGTTGAAGAACAAAGACGGTTGGACTGAAATTATCCGCCCAGGAGACACTCGTTGTGGCACTACATTCATAGCATTGAAGAGTCTTTACGATCGTAAAGAATATTTGGAAACCATGGTAGTAAGTCCAGGATTTAAGAAGTTTTTTAAGATTGACAAAGGAAGAGACGTGAAACAAATTATTCTAGATGGTGCTTTTTGGAATAGTTGTTTGATCGTTACAAATATTATGTCGCCTATTATGAGGTTATTGCGCATGTGTGATTCCGACTGTAAGCCTTCAATAGGATATGTATACGAGGGAATGTGGAGGAAATTAATGGCATAAAGAAGATATTTAAGAACAAGCAACATTATACCACACCTACACTAATATTATTGAAATGAGGTGGGATAAAATGTTACGCAAACGTCTCCATGCAGCTGCATTTTGGTTGAATCCTGCATTTCAGTATGATCCCGAAAGTCCTTGTAAAAAGGTTGAAGCAATGACTGGTTTACTTGATGTCATAGAGAAGCTTCTACCCGATGTTGATGATATAATGGATGAAGTTAGTATGTTTCTGGAAGGTAGAAACAGTTCTGGGCGGAATTTAGCTAAAAAAAATGCAAAAACTACTCGCCCCGGTATGTGTGTATTTATATTTTCTTAACTCAAGTTAATGATCTCAAATTTATTATTTTGTATATTGATACTATAACTATCTTGTTTTTGTTTATTAGATGAATGGTGGAGGTTATTCGGTTCCGATGCTCCAAACTTACAAGCACTTGCTATTAAGATTTTGAGTCAAACCTCATCTTCATCCGGATGTGAGCGTAATTGGAGTGTATTTGAGCGCATCCATACTAAAAAGCAAAACCGATTGGAGCATCAAAGGCTAAATGACTAGTATTTGTTCATTATAATTTGCGCTTACGAAACCGTATGGTCATTATTTTATTGTAACCTTGTATTGGTGTTTACTCCTTTCATTTTTCTCTACTTTAGTACTTAATTACTTGTTAATATTTGTAGTGGTAAAGAACCAAAAAGACCATATGATGCAATTGACTATGAATGCATTGACAAAGTGGAATTTTGGATAGTCGAAGAGGAGCCAAGTGGAGAGCTTGATTATGATGAATTGGAAGAAATGCTTGAGGAAGAGTTAGCTAATGATGAAAGCTTACATTCATCTAGAGGTATATATCAAACTCTTTATCTACTCTACTTACAAAAATTGACCAAAAAAAATGAACTTACATTTTATTTAAAATTATTGTGAAGGTAATGAAGTAGATGATATGAATATAATAGATGATCTAATTGATTTGTCGGCGTTTGGTAATTTGACCGCAAGCTCGGGTGACGGTGATATCTTCCGTCTCCTAAGACAACAAAGAAATGTTCCTTTTGATGAAGATGATGAAGATTAAAGATTTTTATCATGATTGTAGTTTTTGAGACATTGTTGTATGTCTTATGAGTTTTAAGATCATGATTACATGTTTGATTGTTTATTTTGAACTGATGTTGTTTTAATTTGTCTACTCTTTTATTTAGGGTCTATGTGTGATTTTACTTCGGTTAAAGTTCAAAGTTTAAACTTGTTATGTTGTAAGTTTTAACTCTTATGATTTCATTTTCATTTTTAAATATGCATTGGGCAAAATTTATTCATTGATTAAGTGTTCATTTGTGTCTATTATTTTATGTTGGAATATGTTATATATAATAATTTATTAAAAATTAATAATATATCATTATGACGTCATCCGGTCTGATCAGCGATCCAACCGGTTCGACCAATAAAATCAGTGACCAGTTGACTCACCGATTCAATGTCCGGTCCGGGTTCTGAAAACATTGTTACACACAGTGATTTAACCAGAGGTCTCCTGGTAATTCTTACACTTGCTCGTGAGCAATGGGATCCTTCGTATCCGGCCCCCCCTACTGATCGAGGCAATATACATTCAAAATTTCTATTTCACCACAACCTTCATCATTGAACTCACCAGACAATTATTTGCTTCATAATTTAATATGCAAGTAAATTTAATGGTCTAGTTAAATACTAGTAATAGTTTTATTGAAAAGCATGGCCCAATAAAGCTTTGGCCTAATCTTGTAAAACAAAACAAAAGAAAAATCTACAACACCTTTATTTTGAATAAATACTACTAGATTGTTGTGAAGCTAAGCTAAAAGAAACCATAAAGTGGATCAAAACAGAAGATAAATTACGGAGAGCGTTTTTTATTTTTTATTTCTTTATTTTATGTATCAACTATCAAATACATGTTATAATACTACTTGAAGTGCAATCCAAATGTCAAGAGTTATAATGTCACTTAATTGAAGTTCAATATAAAATACATGACTTTTCATATGGTGTCTTAAAAGAAATCTAAATTTAGATCTATCAATGACATCCATTTATTTGAGTCTAGGTTCATAACCCTCCTCTTAGGATGTCATTATTTACAAAATATGTCCCGTTAAAAAAATTCATATTGGACTGATAAGCCTGTACACTGCCTCTTTAAAAATTTTCCAGTAAAAATCCATTGAGAAAAGAAAGGGAATGGAATGGGATGAGAGGTGGAGATGGACTTGGTTTTTTTTAAGAAAAAAAAGATCACTAGAATTATATTATGATGAAGTTGAAGGTCAACATATTAAATGGTTATATTCTTACAATTGAGCAGTCGATTGCAAGTAAAAAAATAGGTATCACAAATAAAAAATTTAAGGCATGCTTAATAGATATGCAATACAACGAGCGTTTAAAAACTAAAAGGTCTTGCTAGTAATCAAATTATTTTTTTCTTAAAAAAATGAAAAAGAGGAGTAAAGTAGAAAAATTTAAATTATAAATTATGTAGTTGTTTTAGCATATACCTGTTAAACTTCATTTATTATAATTATTATATTTATTTGCATGAATTTCATTTTCATTTTCCCTAAAACTTTAAACTATTTTAAACCACTATCATCCATTTTTCCTAATCTTTGTAAATTTTGTAAAAAACAAGAACAGTAGACGTCAATAATTCAAGTTTCTTAAGAATCCAATATTCAATTTTAAAAGTTATTTTGAAGAATTTCCCCAAATACGTCTCAAAAAAAAAAATCACCAATTTTTTTAGGGATTTTTGCACTTCACCCCCCAGAAAAGTTTCATTTTTACACTTTTCCCCCTATAATTGAAAAAACATGACAGTGCCCCCTATACCCCTATAATTGATAAAACATGACAGTGACCCTATAAGTTAATAAATGAGTGCACTTTCCCCAATTTCCCCAAATTTTTTATGGAAAACAATTTCCCCGAATAACTACATATTTTCTCTCTACCCCTCCTCCAAGAAAATTACATTGCACACAAATTGCGGAAGCAAAGCATCGTCAATGGCGGGTACACTATGACAAGAGCTGCTATGAAAATCCTGCAATTCGCTAAAGAA
Source organism: Penstemon davidsonii (assembly GCA_034814905.1). Taxonomy (NCBI): domain Eukaryota; kingdom Viridiplantae; phylum Streptophyta; class Magnoliopsida; order Lamiales; family Plantaginaceae; genus Penstemon; species Penstemon davidsonii. The sequence continues at coordinate 12,013 of JAYDYQ010002077.1, forward strand.
TGGAAATCCACAGCCAAAGAATTAGTGTCTCACTCCGTCGTCTTCGCACAATTCCTCTCACTTTTACACCTCAGCCACACTTACATTTGCTCGCCAACCCTAGTAAATTCAATATCATCTTCTAATTTTTCTCAATTTAATAAATAATTGGATTTTCGGTAAAAAAAATTCATAATTGTTTTTTAAAATTTGTTGAATGAAGGTATATGGACCGAGCATGCTACCGACATTGAATTTCACCGGTGATGTGGTTCTGGTTGAGAAGCTTTCGCCATTGCTCGGGAAGGTGGGCCCAGGCGACGTTGTTTTAGTGAAGTCACCGGAAAACCCTAAGAAGACTATAACAAAGCGTATTATTGGCGTCGAGGGTGAAACTGTTTCATTTTTGGTGGATCCTGCTAATACTGATCGCTTTCACTCTATAGTGGTATGAAATATAACATTCACCTTTCATTTTGCTTTGTTTTGATTATTTGCTCTGTTATGATTAGTAGTGTTAAGTACAGTTTATTGCTTATTGTTCAATGTTGGAAGAACTAAGCATAGGGGACATTTATTAGGATTAATGTCGGCTCTGTTCGATGAAGAAAATTGATTACATGTAAAATAAAATTTGGTCATAGCTAATATTAAACTAACATCTTTGTGAGATGGTGGGTTCGCATAACTTTAGTTGTCTTAGGTAGGACTTACTCGATTTTAAGTCTTCAAATTTCACTACTGGAATGATTATACGTAGGTAGCACGAATAAAGAGAGGAAAATTGAAGATGAAAATCATCGACTTATAGTATTCCCGATGAATGTTGTGGCTGTATTGTTCTCTCTACTTTCCTTTCCCGCTCATCTGAATGCAGAAACTGATTCTAAGGAAAGGAGAAATCTGTTGTGGCTTATGGGTCAAAAGTAAGATTAAATATTCAGATTTATGAAAGTTCCGATTCTACTCCTTCAACCACTTGGCCAAGGGATTTAGTTTTGTATCTTCTTGTTTTTATGGGGACCTTATGAATGTGCTAAAAGTATTTAAGAGTGATGAGAAATGTTTTTTTTTGCAATATGTTTAGGATAGTTTACCACTTTCCAAATCAAAATGACGAGTTTAATGAAGATAAAGCAAATATAAAGGTAACATCACATTGTGGTACTCAGATCCACCTATTACT
>JAYDYQ010002078.1:0-16727 GCA_034814905.1 Penstemon davidsonii
GATTACTACAGAGAATAGATTAGAAAAAAAAAGCTAACATTTTTAAACAACATGAACTTCATTGCAGAAATAAAGAACAACGTAAAGTCGAACGTACAATATGGCTAACATATCCAAATTACCACATTGATTCATATATTAGATAGCTTTAACATTGTTCAACAACGTACAATATCCAAGAATCCCTGCCATGGCATTTACTTTGTTGCTCCACTTTCACGTTTCGACTTTTGCACCTTCGAAACCATTTCGCTTAACATCTTCACAATGCGCTGAAATATCTTGATTTTGATCTGGCCTCGCCTTGGAGGGAGTGTTACCTTCTTCTTAAACAACTCCGTAGCATCCTTTGTCATGGCCATTTGCTATCGAGTTATGTAAAAGTAAGTTAAAGAACAAAATACCGTACCTGATGGTAAATATTTTATCAGATACGAAATGGGAACCGTACAAGCATAGATAGATGCACTGTGAATTGATTACTATCTTATTATCTTTGGTTGTATTTCCTTTAAGGATTGCTCAATTTATAATATATTGTAAAAGTAAAATCTACAGTATGCAATGCATGCAAAAGGATGTACACACGGGCATGATAATGATGGAGGAAAAAGGAACAAGTTAATGATATTAAAAGGAAATTACACATTGCAAGACCAAGTCAGATTGAAATATTGACCTCTTTTAGACTTCACTTTTTCAATATTTTATCCCATTAGTAGCCAATGTCACCCAAATAAGAACATTGAAAGTGACAACTTACCGTACGGAGGAGCATGAGGGCCAAAGTGGCCAAACTGCTGTCATCTGGTGAAGACAAAAGAAACACAGAGAAGCAAATAAGGTTATAAATGTCCAGGTAAAACCATGCTAAATTAGGTGGTGAAAGAATATTCAGCACTGCAAGGGCTAAATACATCACATATCGAACTATTGGTTTTCGCCACCAAAGGTCTCGTTGAAAAGATATCAACCAAAAAGAAAAATAATATTTTGGATTAGCCACATTTACTTAGTGATCCAGACAATTTACAAATTCTGTTCCAAACTTATACTACTGAATATATATATTAAAGCAATGGGTGTATTGCATTTACAGCCTATGTGTATCGCCTGTTTGGATACAAAAGTTTGGTAAAGAATTCACTCAACTGGGGCTAGGATTGTTTACACTAAAACAAAATTAAACTATAACAATTGCTCCAGCTAGAGTGAACCCCGGGCTGGTCTATAAGATAAGGTTTGACCTCTCTGTTCTTTTATGGGATCAATCTAACCAGATAGAAGATGCCTAGAACTCCTACTCACTTGTCAGGCGAGAACTCTGAAATTAAGGTCTTTTTTCCTCGTTTCTTGAAACTGGACTAGGCCTTGTACCAATCTATTTAGAATTTATGACCTACAAAATATTAAAGCAGTGCGAGTAAATACTACAGTAGTCTCTCTGCTCAGCTTATTGAGGACTGCTATTCAAGTAAGCTGAGGTCATTAATAACTCAACACGAACTCCCCCTTTTTCCTTAGACGTTTGTATATAGAACTTTTTTTTGAGATAGTTTGTATATAGAACTTATCCATATTAAATTACTATGCGTGAGTTATTGTCAAACTTCAGACTTCAGCACAATGAAGATGTCAAATTTTAATATAATCACACATAGAATGCTATAATGCCAAAGCTTGCTTTATGCCCAAGCACCCAACATTTTCTTTATGGAAGGGATGATATTAGGACCAGAATCACGGGTCAGTTCTAGGTGGGCTTTTTTCTATTGCCCTAACAAACTGAAGCCATGCTCTAACAAGGCCAGACAAAAATAGCATGTTTTATTTTATTAGTTTTTCAATAAGACCACAATAGCCTCATGCAAAGTTAACATTTATATTATATGTATCCAGAAATACCTGGAGAATCACTAATATTTAGAAAGAGAGTTGTATCCATGCAAAAAAACAGAACATGCATGTTCATGTATATATTTTAGTGCTCGTGGATACAAACATAATTTCAAGAAAATTCAAACAAGCATCTAGCATATCCAAAGAAACTTCAGAAAAAGATTTATCCAAAACAGCATGAAAGGCATATTAAAGAAAAAATTTACCTGTAAGATTTATATATCGGTTTATAGAAATAGAGATACTCAGGAGTGCTAGCCAAAGTTTTCTTACCCTGATAAACGAACCATGGTGTCTTCTCATAAGGGTTAGGCTTGCTCTTTAATATTGCAAATTTATGCGATCGGTTATTAGTGGTGACACATAGATGGATTCTCTGAAATCAAGTGACATGAAACAGATTCATATCCGTCTAAAGTTCATCATCTTCTTTTTCAAATCCATAATCATGATTTGAAAGGAAAGAGAAAATCGAAGAATGACCATAGTTCAGTAACAACCTCATAAATGAAAAATGTAGAATATAAATATTATTCTAATATACAAAATATACCAAAGAGAAAATCGAAGAACATTGGCTGGAAGGGAGTTAATTTCATCACTTTTCTGCTATGCTGAATAGCATCCACGTTTTCATTTGCAGCTGCAGTTGCAGCCTTGTTTGCAGCAGGAGCTGCGGCCTTATCCAGGTTCTGAAGAAGTAGCAAAATATAATTGTCAAAATTATCTAAAAGATCAGGTGTAAAATCTGTAAGAGTAGAGACTAGATATAGCTAAATAACAAAGTAAGATGAATATTAAATTACCATTTTGTGGATCTGAAGCATTTTCGAATTGTCACAATTCAGAGTTTTCTCGCTCATATTTCGTTTGTCCCAGCTAACAATCTGAAGAAATGATGTTAGTAAATCATAATAATTTTCAAAGAAAACACAAGAACTTCAGTATTCAAATCTCAGTCTTTATCAAATATGTAAATTTCAACAGGATAGACCAAGCACCATAGTAATAAATAATTTATTCATGCAGCGAGGAAAGAAAGATAACACTCAAGAAAATATTATTTTAAACTTATGTAGTTAGGTCGAATGGACAGCTGACATAGTTGACAATCTATACTCTACGTAAGAACGATGACTATTGAGTGCAAGCCCTACACTAGATAGACTATGGGTAGTTCAGGTGCGTTTAAAGTCTTATATAACGCATGCCGATGTTGCCACCAAGAAAGGGTTGACTTTGACTGTGAAAAGAAATATAACCCCATAGTAATTGCCTCAGCTGAAATTGTTGAGAATCTAGAGTATATAACCCCATAGTAATTGCCTCGTAATATTTTGTCTGTCAAGTAACATCAACAAACTTGTTGACAGCAACATTATAGGCCACAGCAATATACAATGTTGATAAATATAAAGTGTATTATCAAGCACACCATAGGTTAGAGCTTAATCTTTATTACCTACGATTAATATTTAGCAGAATCAGTTTTTCTTCTATTCACATAAACTCCCAAAGGATAAGCATAAAAATTCAAGTCAAGAGGTATATCCAGAAGACCCCAAGTCCCCAAAAATTCATTACTATATTACAGACTTTAAGGAAAAGATATGCACATAAGAAAAAAAGGAATAGCCTTAAAAGAAACATGAATCCACTCCCCCCTTCTCCCTCTCTATCCTCAAAGATGAACAAAGTAAAAGAGATGGGAGATTACTTTTAACAAAAGCCAATTTTAATTAATTTAGAACGGGCCATATCAAAAAGCACATGCTAAAACTTTCTTATACAGATAATAAACAATAAAGATAAGTCAAGCTATCGTACCTTCAACTTCTTAGCATCCCGTCCAGATGTAGCCTCGCAAAGAATAAAATTGGAGTAGAAACCCAATGCAGAGCTACTTTAACACAAGGAGTGTTCGTGCATTTTACCCGAACATAAAACAAATACACTAGATTCTAGTCAAAGCAGCGAGACTCTGATTTCAAAATTGCCACATCTGGTATAAAAATAATATGACTAAAAACAAAGACAAGTAAACTTCATATGGATTTAGAGATTTAATTTGATGAAGGATTTAAAGAAAGCATTTCAAATAACTCTAATATGGTTTTTGATTAAAATGATACTCCAATACAAAGTAGCTACCTAAAAACAAAATGGATTTCAAATCCATAACTCCGAATACATTGATTCAAATGAGGCCTCAGGTTTTACAAGCTAACTCAAAACAACTAATCAACTGAACCTTACATTTTTTATGGAAACTTTACTTGTAACTTACTACTTGAAGAATACTCAAAATTGGTCCCCATAACGAAGAAATCGATCAAGTTCATGTCAAGGAATAAAATTGAATTTTTTGCTCCAGCTCCTATGAAGAATTTTCCATGGATTTATGATGCTCACTTCGCTTCCTCTTTGTCTCATTGATTCTGGGTAATAAAAGACTACCTTTCCAACTTAGAAGTGGATTTGAAACCATGAATTTCAACCACGTCGTTTTCCATCCACCGGTTACAAGTATTTCACAAAACTTGTTCTCCTTAGGGTTGTAGACAACTATACCTAAACGGTGGATAACAATCTGCCTTTCGGTTGTCAAACATAATATTTTAACATAGTCGCAGTTGTGCGACACAGCCAAAATCTAAACTGTTAGTAACTTGGTCCAAGAATTAATACTCATTCATCGCCCATATCTCATCCATTGTAAAATCAGATGTTTTCCGGTACAAACATAACTGCCCTCCCAAATCAGTCAAATGAAATACAGAACTGATATCAAAACACGCCGGCTTAGACAACTTCTTGAACTTGTCATCTCTAGGTTCAAAACAACATATTTCATATGTATTGTCATAATTGCACTCATAAACTGGATAATTCAAATAACGACCATCAGAATGTTTGTGTAGCTGCTCCAAGCGCTGGCCTTCTATCGCATTAGAATCAAAATCTTTGCGAGTTCCATTTCCAACCCAATGTAGAGCTCCATTAACAAAGAGCCCTGGATCAGACATGTTTAGAAGAGAACAATTAGTATTCTCTATCCAAGAACCGTTTTTATAGGAAAAGACGACATAGCAGGTGTCAGTAATTACCAAAACAACCTTGTAATCATCATTGAATGCGTCGTAACAAAGCCCGTAAGTACTCGAGATATTAGGAAACAAATACGGTCAAGAAACTTTGTGTATGTTCTAGTGGACGGATTCCACAAAACACACATTTTGTAACTTGTACGAGGGTTCTTCAATAGGACAAGACCATCACAGGAACACAATACTTTGGCTTGACGGTATTTTTTCAAGGGAGATTCCAAATCTTCTAATTGAAAATTCTGGTTTGTGAGTCTGAGGAAAGGAAATTTTGGAGGTCTAACAGTGTGCCAGCATACAGATAGAGTTGTTTAGATTGATGAAGATGAAACCTAGCAAATTTAGTGTCGGAGATTACGGAATACCATGGTTTGGACACTGATTTGAACCTGAGCAAAGATTTTAATGGTAACCTTGAAAGGATATTTTCGATTATATCAAATGGAAGATTTGATGTGTCCTCTTCCATTGGTGGACTACTATTCTTCATTGTTCCATTCTTCCTGCATATTCTTCCAGCCATTGCTGCTGGTGGTTTTTCTTAAGAGAAATTTTTCGACAAACGAACCCTAGCTTCTACGCACAAATATAAATGCAAATCTGCAATTTCTACTACAAGAAAATCTAAAATTACCGTAAAAAGAATGAACGAGTGAAATCTGAATCAGGAATTGTGAGCTACTGAAAGATACGAGTGGCTGAAGATTCACAATGGAGACGACGAGTACCGATGGCCCCTAAAAAGTTTGATAATCATATTTTTTTTTTTTGGTAAAATCAAATTAAGCATTAATAGAATAAAAAATGTCTGTTACACAAATTAGAGGAGAGCCTCTATCACAAAAAACATCATGAGGAAGAGAATTAAGTAAAACATGACCATTTCAATTGACAGATTTTCCCCATTTGGCAAGATTGTGTGCCGCTTTGTTGCCGAGACGAGGGATCTCTTTGATTTTCCAATTTGGCCAAGACATAGCAATGTTACGAGCAAAAAGAGAGTCGGCATGACTTGTCCATTCAAAAGATGGAGTAGAGCTAGAGATCATCAAAACGGAATTAAGAGAATCACTTTCGAAAATGACCTTTGGATATTTGACGGAGTCCATAATGATGAAAGCAAGTTTAAGAGCCGCCGTTTCCGCACTTGTAGGATCAATAAATAAATCTGAATAAACTGCAGCAAAAACAATCGAACCATGAGAGTTCCGAACAAGAATAGAGAGGAATCCGACACCATCTTGGAAGGAAGCATCGACATTAGCTTTGAGCCAAGATTTTGGAGGAGGAGTCCATTCCTGTGACAAGGGAGCAGCTTTGGCCTTGATGAGTTTTGAAATTTGAGCATTGGAGTGAGCTTCAGCTTGAGAAGAAGCAAGGGATGCCAATTGCAATTCATTAAGAGAAACATTTTTATGTAAAACCGCATTCCTTTTATTCCAAACAAGACCGAGGGTAATGACACAAAAATTCAAAAATTCAAGAGAAGTGTTTTGGCAGTGGAAGATTTGAGGGTCCAAAGTGATTAAAGCCTTTATCCATTTTGTGAGGGGCCAAGAAACAAAAGGGTGGAGGCGAAAGTTCCATTTAGACAACAAGAAGACTTTAGCAATAAAAGGACAATGGAGAAAGAGATGATCATTTGATTCAATTTGGGCATGGCAAAGGAGGCAAGAACAGTCGTGGATCGGGAAAATGGAGGAAAGACCATCACGGGTAGGGACCATATTTTGAACCAATTTCCATAGGAAAATTTTTTGGCGTTCGTGGATACGGGCTTTCCAAAGATCTTTCCACGGGAAATCGGCCGTAGCAGGAGAGGGAGAGAAACGAGTTGATTGGTCGGTTAAATACGCGGATTTAACCGAAAAGTCACCTTTCTTCGAGTGAACCCAAAAAACTTTTTTTGATTCTTCCGAAGGGAGAATTTTGATTTTGAGAATTTCATGGATATATGATGGGCAAAAGAGAGCAGTAAGAGTTTGGACGTTCCAAATGGGGGAATGAGGGAGCATGAGATCTTTTACGTAGACACAAAGAGGGGTGAAGGGGGGTGGTTCGGGATTTGGCCGAGGAGAGAAGCCTTGGGCCGAAGGAATCCACGGTTCTTCCCAAATAAGAATGAGAGAGTTTTGGGCAACACGGTAGCAAGTGCCTTTCTTGAGAATAGAAGTACAAGAATGGATTCCTTTCCAAACCCAAGAAGAGTTTGAGGGGGGGAGTGATCACGGAGGAAATGGGAATCACGGAGGTATTTTGTGGCGAGTGTGGAGGACCAAAGGTGAGAGGAGGGATTGAGGAGATTCCAAGAGAGTTTGGAGATTAGGGCTTTATTCATGTCGTGGGTACGCCTAAGCCCAATACCACCCGCCCATTTAGGAGAACAAAGAGAGTCCCAACATTTCAAGGAGAGGTAGTGAGATTTATTGCACGCGTTCCACCAAAATTTACGGATTGAGGAATCAATTTTGAGACAAATCGATTGGGGTAGCAAGAAAGTGGACATGTAGTATGATGGGATAGCTTGTGCAACGGCTTTGGCATACATAAAACCAACTAGCCTAATGACACATAAGAACTTAACAAACCAATATCTAGTAAACAAAACTCAATATTTTTGCCTATGATACCTTTTGTGCAACCCCATTAAAAAGCATGAACCAATAAAGTTTGACACTACATTACTAAAAAATTGTTTCAAGATAATACTCCCTCCATTTCAAAATACGTTTAAGTTTGAAGTTAAATTACTAGAAATTATTATAGAAGAGAGGGAGTACTAATAAATGTATTTTGCTAGAAACAATAATGGTTTCCTTTTCCTTTTCTTCCCGAAGATTTGCAAAAGGGGAGGCCCAAGTGAGTAAGCTTATGAGTGCATTTATTCATGTCGAGAGTGGAGAGGATAGTATGGCGAGTTCGGGCATTTGTGTTTGGGCTAAAGTGGATGAAAGATTTGTCTTTGTTGATTTTTTGTCCCGACCAAGATTCAAAATTGCCCAAGATGTCATTAATCACATTTGCATTGGATAAAGAAGCTTTGCAAAAAATGGTAATGTCATCAGCAAACAAGAGATGGGAGATTGGGGGGCATCCACGGCTAATTTTGATTCCCGTAAGGAGACCTTCATTTTCGGCAAGAGTGATGAGGCGAATGAGGAGCTCGGCAAAAATGATAAAGAGGAAAGGAGAGAGAGGATCGCCTTGTCTTATACCGCGAGAGGATTTAAAGAAACCAAAAGGAGAACCGTTGACAAGGACGGAGAAGGTAGGAGATGAGATGCACTGGTGAATGAGATGGGTGATTTTGGAATCAAATCCAAGGTTAGTGAGGATGGTAATGAGGACCGGCCATTCCACACGATCAAAAGCTTTGGATAAATCAAGTTTGATAGCCATGGCAACATTTTTTCCTTTTTTTCGTTGATTTATGTTGGACATCAATTCGTGAGATAAGATCGAATTTTCATTGATGTTACGACCTGGGACAAAGGCAAATTGGGTGGGGGAAATGATGAGGTCGAGGAGGGGTTTAAGGCGATTAGCAAGGATTTTTGTGATGGCTTTGAAAGTAAGATTACAAAGACTAATGGGCCTAAATTCCTCGACACGGTTGGCATTTGGCTTTTTAGGAATGAGGGCAATATGTGTATGGTTAAAGGCTTTGAGGAGAAAACCGGTGTTAAAGAAGTGAGTGATTGATTCAATAACATCGGTACCAACAATATCCCAAAAGGATTTAAAAAATGAGGGAGAGAAGCCATCGGGCCCCGGGCTTTTAGACGAATGAAGAGAGAAAAAGACTTTTTTTTATCTCAATGGGGGTAGGTGGCAGGGATAGAGAGTCCGAGTCAGTGGTGGAAATAGTTGGAGGGAAGAGATTGAGGAGGTCCGGGGGGTATTGAGGGTGGGAGGTGGTGAAAAGATTCGAAAAGAACCCGACAAAAATAGAACCTAAATCGTGCCAATCTGAAACGAAGGAGTCATTCGAAGGATTAAAAAGATAATGGATACGATTATACCTCCGATGGATTATCGTTGTAAGGTGGAAGTAACGGGAATTAGCATCGCCTTCCTCAAGCCATTTTTGTTTGGAACGTTGACGCCACATCAATTCCTCTTTGGCAAGTAAAGAGTCAAGATGTAATTGTAAAGATTCCTCAAGAGCAAGAGCTTCACAAGATTGAACACCTTTTTGGGTTTCATCTATTAGCTTACGGATGGTGGTAATTTGGGTGAGGCAATTTCCAAAAGTTTCACGGTTCCAAGATTTGAGAGCTTGACTGGTTATTTTCAATTTAGAGAAGAGAGAAAAGGCAGGGGATCCAAAGTGATCAAGGTGCCAATTTTTCTCAACAAGGGCACGGCAAGAATCTTCTTGAATCCACATAGTTTCGAAACGAAATGGTTTGGGTCCTTGGAGAGAAGGAGGGATTGAGTGGAGAAGGATGGGGGTGTGGTCCGAAGCACAGGCTGGGAGATGTTGGATGAATGCAGCAGGAAAACAAATATTCCAATCCGGGTTAGATAGGGCCCGGTCTATCCGTTGACGGATATTTGCAAAACCACCTTGTTTGTTATTCCAAGTGAAGGGATTACCGGTAAAGGTAATGTCTTCAAGTTCCGCATCATCGAAAACTCCTTTAAGCTGAGGGCTAGAAGAGCAAGCAAAGGGGCGACCACCAACTTTATCTCGTTGAGAGAAGATTTTGTTAAGGTCCCCGAAACAGACCCAAGGCCGCGGAGAGATGATTGTGGCAGTGTCTCGGAGAAGGTCCCAGAACAGAGGTTTGTTAACTTTCTTTGGGGGGCCATAAATACAAGAGAAAAACCATTGAGAGCATGTTGGGGGAGAAGAGATAGAGCAGGTGATGAGGTTATTTGACTTGTATAAAACAAGGACAGAGGCAGAGTCTCGCCAAGCAACAAGCAGGCCACCGGATTTGTTGCGGGCAGGAACGTGATCAAAATTCGCATAAGAACAAGAAATAAGGAGATTGAAAATAGGCTGGATTTTTGAAGTCTTAATTTCACTAAGAAAGATAAAGTCGGGAGATTGGGAGGATAGAAGAGCGCGAAGAGAGCGCTTCGCCGAGGGTTTTCCGAGTCCCCGACAATTCCAAGAGAGGAATTTCATTGATTAAACCGAATCGATTGCAACGAAACGAGGGAGAAACTCAGAGGAAGGACCACGATGGATAAGGTTCCGTTGCCGGAGTTCCACTCTTGGAGAAGAGAGAACAGAGAAAGAAATGCCGGAAGAAGAGAACTACTGTAGCAAAACCCTTGAAAGGGCCTTGTCTATGATAATCATATTCATACTTAGTTCTTGTACTTTTTCAATAAACGTAACACGTCAAGATAGGCATTCGGGGACCTTTTGTCCAGACTCGATTTTCTCAAATTAACTCTCTAATTATATAGTACTCCGATAAATAAGTATATGATTATTGTTATATATTAAATATTAATAAATAAGTATAGTATTAATATTTATAAAAAAAAAAAAAAGTACTGTATTATTGTTACAATTATATACTCCTCCGTTCCTCATTTTTCTTTTTCTTTATTTAGTTTTGAAGTGGAGTTTTATATAAGAGTTAAAAAAGAAAACTTGTCATTTATATCAGCGGTAAATAATTAGTTGTGTCAAATTATTATTTTGTATTACGGAAATATTTCTTAGAACATCAACTTTATTTAGAAAATAGGTTGTTGTGTAAAACTCGTTTTGGAACATCTCTAAATAAATATAAACAAAAAAAATGGATGGAATAAGCAATAAGTATATTATGTTTGTCATATGAGTAATTTAGGTATCGTAATAAGTCATAACTTGAATTTCTATTATGAATTATGTTAGTGATTATTTGAAAAAAATTGTATTAGTGATTATTTTCTTTATTGTTATTGTTAGATAATAATTTAGAGGGTTTGATTCTAGTAAGAGTTGAAAATGGTTGATTAAAAGGTTGTCAAAGGAGCCAAATTTAATTCGAATCTGGTTCGAACAGACCCGATTTATCAAGATTATTCATAAATAAGATCGGTCATGATCCGATTAAAAAATCCACAATAAAAAACGCAGGGAGAGATTATACATTTAAGCCGATCTGTTCCATTAAAGGAATACTAACATTTTTAAATGACATCGAACTTTATTCCAGAAGATAAACCAAATTACCACATGAATTCATACAAGTAGATAACTTTAACACGGTTCGTGTTGCACAAAATCCCAAGACTTCCAGCTATGGCGTTTTCTTTTCTGCTCCATTTTTAAGTTTCGATTGTTGTACCTTTGAAGCTACTTCGCTTAATGTCTTCATGGTGTGGTGAAGTATCTGGATTTTGATCTGGCCTCGCCTTGGAGGCAGCGTTACCTTCTTAAACGACATGGTAGAATCCTCTGTCAAGGCCATTTGCTATCGAATTTTACTTTTAGCAGCTGATCATGAGATACATCCACAACAGCAGAATGAAATATGAATCCAAGTAAAAATAAGTCAAAGAACAGAAGAATAAAAATAAGTTGCAGAACAAAAAGACAGTACCTGGTTGTAGACAAATAATAAGATATAAAATGGAAGATCAAAGATGTGCAATATGTACAAAACCGTACGAGATCAATCAATCGATGCAATGTTGTTATCTTGTATTCTTATTCTCTTTGGCTATATTTCGTCCTAAGATTGTTCACATGATGTAAATCAAGAAAGAAGCTCAATTTATAATCGATTGTAAACTCATGCTACAGTATGCAATTAATGCATAAAGATGTAGACATGGACATGATGATAATGATAAAGGAAAGAAGGAACCAAGTAATGATACTTTGAAAAGTAACAAAGGAAATTATAACAGCAATAGGGTAGGCAAATGATCATTTAATTTCCTTTGGTCAACTATTTTAATCCCATTAGTAGCCTATGTCTCCCAAAATAAAAACATTGAAAGTGACAACATACCGTACGAAGGAGCATAAGGGGCCAAAGTGGCCAAACTGGTGTCATCTGGTGAAGACAAAAAAAACACAGAGGAATAGAAGCAAACAGATAAGGTTATAATTATCCAGATAAAGTTATGTTAAGTTAGGTGCAAGAATATTCAGCACTGCAAAGGCTAAATACATCACAATTGTGTATAAGTGCACTCCAAGGATATCGGACTATTTCTCTATGCCACCAAAGAGAAAAGAATATTTTGGATTAGCCACATTTACTTAGTGAGCCAGAAAATATACAAATTCTGCTCCAAACTTATACTAATGAATATTTATCATTGTACCAAAAAAAATATTTATAATAAATTTACAACAAAGGGGTGTATCACATTTACAGAAATAGGTGTATCACCTGTTCGGATACAGTAGTTTGTGAAAGACTTCACTTAATTGGGGCTAGGATTGTATACACTAAAAGAAAAGTAACTATAACAATTGCTCCAGCTAGAGTGAACCTCGGGCTGGTCCATAACATAAGATTTGACCTCTCAGTTCTTTTGATGGGATCAACCTCCTCAGATAGAGGGAACTCAGAACGCCTAGGATTCCAACTCACGTATTTGTCGGGCGAGAATTCTGAAAATAAGGTCTTTTTTCCTCGTTTCTTGAAACTGGACCAGGCCTTGTCCCAGTCTGTTGAGAATTTATCACCTACAAAATATTAAAGCAGTGTGTATAAATACTACAGTATTCTTTCTTTTCAGCTTGTTGAGGATTGCAATTCTGAGGTTATTAATAACTCAACAAGTAAATAATGTAAAGTTTTAACCATATATAACCATTATGGGTGGGTTATGGTCCAGCTTTAGAATCAGCACATTGAAGATGTCAAATATTAATATAATCACACACAGAAATACGAAAGCTTGCTTTATGCACAACGCACCCATCAATATCATATGTGTATGGAAGGGATGGCATCCGTAGAAGAATCACCAGTCAGTTCCAAGTAGGTTTTTCTTATTAGCCCAAAAAGACTTTTTAAGTCAGTGCTCCAACAAGTTCATAAAGGAACATAAATCTGTTAATAGAATCAGAGATACTCAGGAGTGCTAGCCAGAATTTCTGTAATAACATTCCATATGTGAATCAATTACATGTTTTTGGGTAGTGAATAGGTGTAATCTTGCAAAATAATGAATGTTTTTTGGTATTGAATAGGTGTAATTTTGCGAAATAGTGAATGGGTTTGATAGATCTTGACATTAAGATACTTTTTACATCTTAAGAATTTGACTGAAAAACAAAACCTTCTTATAACTTACAAGCACTAAATTGGATCTTCAAATGCAAGTTGGTGCTCCTACTTCTCTTCTTGAAAGAGTTTATAACCTTTTAAAAACTTATTTGTTGAACATATAAAGGTTATTTAATTTATCTGAAAGGTAGGTAGTCTTTACTCTTTCATTTTGTGTAACTATTTAGGTTATTTCTAGTTTTATACATCTTATAGTATCATCTTTGAATGCTCTCTAGTAGAAGACTCTATTTTCTCTTCTTCTTTGTTTCTCATCCACTTAATGGCACCTCTGATATATCAAATATAATTTTGCTTATTTACAACATTTTATAAACTCTAAGCATATTACAATATGTTATGACTCTAAAGTCAAGAGGTGCCTATAAAGTTTAAAAAAAAAGAAGTCTCCACTGATTTCATTCAGTCCCGCGGTGAGGCCATTCACATTCTTATTCGATCATGACCAGAGGCAAGTCAAATTAGAAAAAAACTCACAAATCCTCAAATTAGCAATAACCTAAATTGATTAAATCAAGTCATGTAGCCATTGCAAGTAAAAATCGATCATGTATAAAGGGGGAAAAAACTATTACCAGCATACCGTATACACTACTGCACTGGTTTACCATAGTTCTTAAGCAATTAAACTTAATACCAATTCAATCTGAAATTGAAATAACTGGTGCAATTTTAAGCGCAAGGAAACAAAGATGTTGCTAGAATTTTGCAGTTAATTTGTTCTAATCGAGAGTCATAGATTCATATAACATGTAAAAACTCGTATCCAAATGCATGCTGAACATATTATTCATGTATAATTCCCGAGAAAACGTAGTATACCTTTACTGTTATTATTATCGTCGCCATTTTGCTGGGACGGTGGTCTTTTGGAACAACAGGGTTTGAGAATCTTCTCTTTGTTTCTGTAGGTAAAATTCCATAAAGATTGGGAATAAAGGGTTCCGATTCGGAGTCGGACATCCATTCTTGCTTTGAGATTTTTTGTTGAGAATATTGAAATTTCAGCCGCAAATTATTTGCATTTTCTCGAAATTATGGAAGCTGAATAGATTGTTGCTTTGCAACCGCAAATTTTGATGTCGCATCTTCCTAATGCGATTTAAGTTTCAGTGATTGAATAGAACTTTTTTTTTTTTTTTTAAAAGGTAATAGCAATTATCTCTCATTGTTATTGTTAAAATGTTGCTTACCGCACTCTCTCATAAACAAAATGACAAAATATCTCTATATTTTTTGTTTGTACCCAAAAAATCACCCTCGATTGATCGAGGAATAAATAGCGCGATAATGGACCGAACCTAGTAAGTAGGGCCAAGTGAATTGGATTAGGATCGGACCCACTCTGATCCGAAAATCAATCCGACCGAAATTGAACGGGTCACGAGCCCAATTAGAGATACGGCCCAATTTTATAATTAATTAGTTTGGCTAAGTGTAAATTAATTAATGGATAAGTTAATTAATTTATGGGCCAAGATGGATTAATTAAGCCAAGCAATGGTTAAGAACAAAGAGGCCCAATGAGCCTAAGGGATTATTTTGGCCATAATGGTTTACTTAAATTAATTAAACCAATTAGTTAATTAATTGGGCCAAAGATTAGTGATTAGGCCCAAATAATAATTAAGGCCAATAAACCAAGTAATTAATTAAGTAATTACAGTTATCACATAAGGATTAATGGGCCGATTACTTCCAACCGATCCAGAACGGCCCATAAACCAGCCGATGAAAACGGCCCAGCAATCTGAACAGTCCATGGCCCAGCCGATGAAATCAGCCCAGTAGTGAAAGGGCTGTTTAATTAATTGTTGAGATAATTAATTAAAATTGGAGATAAAGATAAGGCCAAATAAGTAGTTGGCTTAAGTAAACAACTTCCTTAATTATCTCCTAGTCAGTTACCAACATTAATTGGACTGAAATTCAAACTGGCAGCACACGTTTTCTCTCACAACTGCCATATACACGAAAATTGAACAAGGAAGAAGAAGGAAGAAGCAACTGCCAAGTAGTGGAAAGAGTGGAGGAAGTGGAATAGTGGAGATAGTGGGCAGTTTCGGCCATCAGCCAGTTAGTTTTCCAGCCATCAGCTTATAAATATCAAGAGGCTACCAAAAAACAGGGACACAACAACTCAATCAATCAACAAATCAGTCTACACTGAAAATCGGCTCAACGCCTCTCCGGAAGTCCAGCATCCGCTGCTTCTGTCAGTCAGTCAGCACTGCCAATTCCTTGACATCAATCGTCAATCCTCAGCAACCAGCAGGACATGGCCGCCTGAAGTCTAGCACCGCCGCTCAAAGTTAGCCGCAAAGCTGCTTCCGCCGTCAGCGAAGCTGCCTCGAGCGAAACCATTCGATATCAAGCAAAATAGCAAGCTGCAACGTCATGTAAGTGCCCACGTAATTACATGGCAACCTCGTCAAGTAGCCATCTGCTTGACGAGTCCGCTGTCAAGTAGCCATCTGCTTGACAGCTATCGGTTGAGTAGCCATCTGCTCAATTGATGCCCTTTCCAGCGGCCACCCGTTGGTCAGGAGCCCGATTGGTAGCCATCTGCCAAGGTTGGGCGACCCGCTGATGATGGTTCTCTGTCATCAGTGTTACTTTCTGTCAACAAGCTTGCACTGTTTTACACATCAACTCATTTGGTGGGTTTACCTGCCAATCAAGGAGTAATTTTCAAGATTTAAACGAATCATCAACTCATTTGGCAAACATATGCCAATACAGGAGGCTTTTCACTGTTTTGCATACTTTGTAATTTGGGGAACTCATTGTAGGCTAAGACTCATATATTCACTTTACAATTTAATTACTAGAAGTATTTGGCCGATATCCCTTGATTTATTAAAGTATGCTTTACGTCAACGGATTTCCATTGATGCATTAGTCTGTTAAGTTTATGTCTTTAAAGTCAAGTTACATATTAAACTGATTGACTGTCAACTCATTTATTGAACTGATTCATAAATTCATTGATATATTGAGTAAGCCATCGATTGGCTGTGAAACTTTGGCATTTCAGGAAGGTTATCATAAATTATTTAAGTCCTGCGGCCAGGCAGGCATGGAAAAGAACTAGGGGTAGTGTTTGCCTACTCTGCCATAATCAATTGATTAGAAGTCAGTTTCATCAGGACATCTTGCATTGATGTCAATATGTCCTTATCAGGACATTTTAATTATGTTTACATCGATATCAACATGTCTAGTTTTCAAACCGTTATGTTTGCACGCACAAACATTGGCACGCCCGCACTCATTACACATCATATCGAGCCATTTGCACATCGAGGCATTCGGTGTCAAATTTATCGCAAACAATATTTTGGCACGCCCGGTGGGACTTGATAATCTTTTTGCCAAAAAAGTCAATCAGTTGATGCTTAACGATTAATCTTTTGCTGTTGTCAGATGATACCACAGATAACGCGAAAGACTCGATCTAGCT
>JAYDYQ010002079.1:0-20022 GCA_034814905.1 Penstemon davidsonii
AAAGAAAAATATTTTGAGTAAAATGCAAAAACACCACTTGTGTTTGCCTAATTATCAAAAAGACCTTGTATTAATTTTATTAGCAGAAAAGCCCCTTTCAAGTAGAAATGACAATTATACCCCATCAAAGAATGCAAAAAACACTCATCTCAACCTAAAAAATTATCAATAATCCCCTGGTTAGCTTTGAAAATTGACAAGAACCCCCTTCACTTAAAAAAATGACAAAAACCTCACTATGATTTATGAAGGAATTTCAAATAGAATTTTTTGGTAATAAAAAAAGAACACATGGGGGTTTTTGCTAATAAAAATAACTCAAGGGTCCTGATAATTAGGCAAAGCACAATGGGTATTTTTGCATTTAGCTCAAAATATTTTTAAATGCAAATCATTTTGATTCATCTCTGTCTTTAAGAATGAATTGAACTAGTCAATTGGCAAATAAAGCAAATTTAAATAAAATGGTTATAAAGATTTAGCAATAAAGATCAAAGATTTAGTACCATCAACATAAGGAGTCCCACATCGAATACATGAATTACGCCCTTCCTTGATATCATAATCCAAACAAAGCTTACAAATGGGATAATTGCATTCATGACACGCGACAAACACTTCACCATTAGAACCTAATCCCAGTTGATCACCACAATTATTGCATATAGGAACCCCAGACTCCATCATCTTCTATTTTCACCCCCCACAAACTTTTGCTAATACTTTTCCTCTTGCTATGGAGCTTTATATGTATAGCATACTAAAGGTGAAGAAAATATTTCAAGAAATAAACCATTGCTTGATATTGAATCAATCTGAATTCTTTTTTTATTTTAAATTAAAAATTGGAAAAGGTTGGTGAAATAATATATGGGTTAAGGCGTTGGTTTCATGTACTCTACAAGAAAGAAAAATGGAAAGCAAAGGTCAAGTTTTTTAATGGAAAGATTTGAAATTTTGCGGGAATTTTAAGGCAGGCTGCTGTTGAGCTTTGGTGTACTCAGCTGACTCAACCAACAGCCACCTAATGACCCAAATGTGGGGGCAGACAAAAACTTACATTAAAGGGACATAATTTCAGCTTTTTTTTTTTTTAAAAAAAAAAAAAACACTATTATGTCAATATTATTAAATTAGAAATTTTATCGAATTACAGTTAAAGTACAATGAAAATCAATCAATAAACACTAGTATTAAACTAGAGAAAAATTCAAATTAGTAGGAGTTGAATCCAGGAACTTTTAGTTCTGGGGATTCAGCCTTATCAACGGACTACGACCTCATTGGCAGCTCTATTTCAATGTGAGAATATAAATTCTTATAGTATTTCTTGCCCTCTAATTTTAATATCTAAGAAGTACTAAGTACGTAGAAAGAAAAATGAAAAATGTATGAAATAGATGTCTCAAAGCTTATTTTGTTCAGAGTCCCGAAGAACAAATTATACACAGTAACGAGGAAAATTTTTTAGACCTCAGTTCGTTATACATAATTGATCAAACTAAAAAAGCATTTTCAGTTTGACACATTTTAAAACTCGACTAAATAAACTAAAAACGATGAAATACACAAGCACATTAGACAAGTATTTTTCAACAAAAGTGAAGTACTAATGAAGTAATGTTCTTGCCAAGGTCAAATGTCTTAATCATCCAAGAGAATGAGTATATGCCCTTGACAACTAGTAATAGGTTAGATTACAATAAATATCGGGTGATTTACAAGGAGACTCCCTTTGGTTTATATTATATACCAAAAACATTCTTTAAAACTTAAACAATCCTTACAAGTACACCCCCTACAACTTCTAAAATATTTACAAAAAGCCCCTTGTAGGGATGTCCTTGTAATTTTTAAAGGGGTTTTCTGTAATTACGGTAAATCTGAGGGGATCCGAGTATAAATCATCAATATAATAACTCAATCTGAACTCATACATTACAATCACCATCAAGCGGGAAAAGAAGGTCGCAAAACTAAGCAAAGCTCGAAACTTTTAAACTTAAAAGTAGAACAAGTAGTGTTTACAGTAAATTATGTTAACGGAATATCCTACTAGTACAAATCCAGGTAAATAACATCCTCAAACGCAATTGCTATCGACAAGTCATCCAACGTATAAGTTAGCAGTCTCGGAAGTGCTTCCTTGTTTTGGAGGAACTCAAAAGCTATATGACGCCATACTAGTTTACCCAATAGTATAAACTTTCACTACCTTGGATGTGTCACATACAACTAGATTTTCTGAATCAGAAGGAGTTGTGCAAAGCCAATTGACCTGGGCAAGTTAGGTAAGAACCCAATTATATAGCAAATTCTATATCTATCTATCTGTATATGTATATATTTCATGGAGGTAATCTTACTCACCTTTCTGCTCAAACTAATGTTTAAACTTAGAAGATCGTTGCTATTGCTAGTACGACCAGGATCGAAAGATTTGGACCAATCCCACACCTTAACTGATTTATCATTGCCACCTGAAACGATGAACTTCCCTTTCTCTCCAAACAACGAAAACGTCCTGATTAAGATGATATTATAAAATCAACTACTAATAGAGGGGTCTTATATACAACAACTTAGGACTCATTTGGATTGAGGGATTTGGAGCTATGGGTTTCAAATACATATAATAAAACCATAATCACTTTGATTTTGGATGTATTTCAAATCCTTAGGTATTCATTTTGTGCAATCTTTTAACCAAAAACGATAGATTTGACATCCACCCATAATCGGAGTCTTTGAAATCCTTTCTCCAAATCCTTCGGCAAAAATGCATTTTAATCCTTTATGCTTTACCAAGTCGCAATTTTGGGATACTTTTTTTCTCCGGCATGCAAAAATAATCCTTTATTTTTTCCCCGGTTGCAAATTTAGGACATTTACCGCAATTTTGGGACACCTTTTTTCTAAAGATAGTCATTTTATGTTTTCTCCGACTGCAAAATTTAGGACATTCACCCGCAATTTGGTACATTACGAGAAACCTTGCCGGAATAAGACGTGCGCGTCTCACATGACTAGATAAGTGTGATCCTGCTTACGTGTCATCCTACAGAGCACAAATTTTCTGCACACATTTCCATATCAAATGCTACATCACTTAAATAATTACCAAAATTATCAATTTATTTTGCAGTCGGAGTAAACATAAAGGACTATTTTTGCATGTCGGAGAAAAAAGTGTCCCAAAACCGTGGGTAAATGACCTAAATTTGCAATCGGATAAAGCATAAAGGACTATTTTTACATGCCGGAAAAAAAAAGTGTCCCAAATCCCGACCTGATAAAACATATAGGACCAAAAATGCATTTTTGCCAAACCCTTAACTAAATCAAAATCTATCCATCCAAGTGAAGCCTTAAAGAAAAAAATTGCTTACACAGATGATACTGCTGCTACATGTCCACCCATCGTGTAGTCCAAGTGCAGGTTTTTATCAATCTGATCTTCACTCTGGGAGTCGGAAGATGAAATGGCACTTTTTGATGTTGATTTAATACTACCCGACTTAGACTTCCCTGAATATCTCGATTTAATAGAAGTAAGTTCTGATTCGATATTAATGATATTGACAACACCATCGCCTCTGGCAACAGCACAGATCTTGCCAAATTTATCCACCATATCAAGTTCAGGGACTACTAGAGCATGTATGAAAGCTGGATTATAACACTGTCCTCCATCACCTCCACTGCCTGCATCAGGTTTTATTAAGACGAAAAAAAATAAAAAAAATTGGATTGTAAAAGAACCACATGCTGTCAAGGCACACAAGGAAAAATTAAAATAGAAACAAATTAAAAAATTATTCTAAGCGGTTTGTAGTACGATTTTCAGTTTACTTTTGATTCCAAGCAAGCAAGCAAGCAAACAAGCAAATATCATGGAAAATAGTATAATGTTAATCAATGGAAGGGAAGGAAAAGTAAATCAAAATTTGCAATTTAGATCCCTATCTTAACAAATTCAATGTTCAATCCATTTATATTATATCAGCAAAACAGAAGTACATAATATGCCATATAACTCCAAGCGACCACAGTCCACATACATCGTTGTACTGTTGCCATCCTATATCAAAACTAAGAAGTTTCTCAATCTATTTAACATTTAATCTAAAATTTAGATAATATTTACAAGATTTCTATATCAAAATAAGTTTATTAATCTTTAATATCCAATAATTAGCATTATATTCAACATAATCAAGAAAATATTTGAATCATGCATATTTCATTGATCTCGAATTCTAAACCAGTTTTGTTTAGCTGAGCAATCTAATGTGTTGCACTCAAACATTAGATACTCTGATAAACTCTTGTACAGCTCTGGATATTTAGGAAAAAACATTTTTAAAAATTTTGCATTGTTTTTGAAGAGAACTACATTTCATATCCACTCTCCTACATTTTCACAGTAGAATTGAATATCTATTCTCTTCTAAATGTTATGTTGATTTGGATACATCTTGAGATCATTGTCTCATTTGTTCAAATACAGAATGTGTGACACAGAATGAAAGAATAGCAGAAGGAACTGATACCAAAGTCAATAATTTTGTTTGGGCGCCCTTTGGAGAAGTCCCACATCACTAGCTTTGAATCAAGACCACCGGTAATGACTGCAGGAAGAACACCGTATACAAAACCAATGTTAAACAGAGATGATTCTGATATTGAATATCTAGCAGACAAACTATAAATACATAAAAAAAATTGAGCTAATGCCAATTTACCTCCTGTGATATGCTAATGTTCAATTTACCCCCTTTCATTTGATAAAGAGCACATAACAATTTACCTCATTCAACCGGAGATTGTAACTCACACGCCAAAATTGAGAGTGGGCATGAAAAGTATTTTTTGTAACATAGGCAACATTTATCAACGGGGGGAGGGGGGAGGGGGGGGGGGGGGTGTTAAACTGCCACATTTATCATGACACAGGTAAAGTGTCACATGTAAGAGGGTTGTTTTGTCAATTCATATTTTTTTAAATTTAAAAATGTCAGGGAGGCAGTGTGAAACTTTTATAAGATTATAAGGGGGTAAAGTGCTCTTTTCCATATCACAGGAGGGTAAACTGAATATCATGCATATCACAAGGGTGTAAATTGCCATTAACTCTATAATTTTTAATAGGAAGCATAATTGGGAAGCAAGACGTCGGATTTTACTATCAAATTATATCCAAGACAACAAATTAACACATCAGCAAACGTACTTAAGAGAACTGTCATTTCAAAGCCTAGCAGATAAAAAGTGAGATGTAATTAGGATTCTAGGATAACGTTTTTACAAAGAATACCTTCCCAAGATCTCCATGGAAGGAATTGTACACTGCTGCAAATCTGAGGAAAACATCAAATGTAGAAAGAAAATGACAGATTTGAGAATGGATAAACCATCAAAAGAATACGCGAAAAATAATATCTTAGAATATCAAGAAATATCAACACAAATGGACATTAACCTTCACAGATTTAAGGTCAACGTGCTTAGCATGAACATCATGTGATCAGGATGAATGCCAACTAATACATGAAAAAAAATGGGGAAATACATGAAACAGATAAACTAAATATATCCGGACCAATTTACGACCAATTTACGAGAAGTTTTATGATGGAAAGGATACAGTATTGTGGCCAGCTCTCAATGTTTTGTATAGACACCGTTGGTGGATGTCTATGATCTGCAACAAAATAACATGTTCATTACAAAGATGTCTTCGAAAGGTATACATGGGTCTTATAACTTTATTCTCATAACCAAAGGAAAGGCAGTAGGGTCTCATAGCCTCGTTTATGCTGGAAACTACGCTTTTAATGTATCTTTAATTACAGAACTAACATTGACAACACAAACCAAGTATACCTTCACATCTCCAGTGTCATCTGCAGCAGCCAAAAAAGATGATTTTGAGTGGCAAGCAATCTGCGAGATAGAAATGACATGACTGTAAAAATGATTGGCATACGCATTTCAGTATAATAATGAAGTAGGAAAAAAAATCGTAAGATACTTTATGTGAGCAAAGCAAATCACACTCTCGTAACCACTGTGCCAAAGCTAATATAACAGGTGAATATACAAAGCTTTTAACCCCTGTGATATGCATAATGTTTGATTTACCTCCTTGTAATATTGAAAAATAGCACTTTACCCCTCTAATCTTATAAAAGTTTTACACGGCCTCCATGACATTTATAAATTTAATTAAATACAAATTGACAAAACTACCCCTCTTATATGGCCTTTTACCTCCTGTGTTATGTGGCACTTTACCCCCTTGTGTTATGATAAATGTTTTACACTTTACACCCCCCCCCCCCCCAAAAAAAAAAACTATGTTACAAAAGCACTTTTCATGCCACACTCAATTTTGGCGAGTGAGATACTCTCCGGTTCAAGGAGGTAACTCTATATTTTTCACAGAGGGGTAAATTGAACATTATGCATATCACATGAGGTAAATTGGCATTAGCTCGGTTAAATGTGTATTCATAGAGAGAAATGAAGTGATCACAAGGAAAGTAGAGGAAATAAGGCAGATTGTTAAGGTCAAGTTCTAGAATGAAGTTGCTTATTGAAAACTATATTTGGATGAAGACTACTAGTACATTAGTTTGCAAATGATGATTTATATTAGCACATTTGCAGAATTTTTTTCTCTTATTCTCTAATCAACAAATACCGTCATAGGTCATATGATTGGCTGATTGATAGAATACACAAGAAAATGAAATAAGGATATTGTGATAGAAGTGTACTACAGTTGAAGACTCAACATAAAACATCGAGCAATCTTTACAGAAATGGCTACTGCTTGAACTAAAAATGGAATGAGCAAAAGAAAAGCCGCTCAGAAAAGTCACAGCAAAAAAACCATACTATACATAGGAGCCATGAAATGGAGTGAAATGCAAAAACACCCCCTTTGCTTTGTCTAACTATAAAAAAGAAACTTGCGTTGTTTTTATTACCAAAAACCCCCGTGCTTATTTTTTTAGCAAAAAAACCCTTCCCAAGCCGAAATAACATTATACCCCCACCAAAGGATGCAAAAACACCCTCTTAAAGTAAAACATTTATCAAGCCCCCCCTGTTAACTTTGAAAATTGACAATAACCCCCCTTTCACTTCAAAACCTGACAAAAATCTCCCTATGATTTATGAAGGAATTTCAAATGGGTTTTGTTTGCTGGTAGAGAAACAACATGTGTGGAGGAGGGGGGATTGATAGTTAGGAAAAGCAAAAGGGGTGTTTTTGCATTTAGCTCCCGTGAAATGTAACATTTACTGAGGTACTGAATAATAACATGTATTGGCAGCAGTTAATGGTGATAGGAGAGATTGCTATTAATTCAACAAAGACATAAGAAAAGTAATTCTTTCAAAGACACAATATAAATCACTAACAAATCTTCTACAGTCTACTCCGGGTAAAGATAAGCCCGACTGCAATTTGTACATATCTTCACTTCGACATTCTTTTTGGTATGAATTACATAGATATATTACCAATTGGATTTTATCTAAATGGCTTGTAGTACATTAGTGAATAGAAGCTCCTTTATCAAGGAAAAAAGAAGCGGCTTTACCTATAGCAGAGTCAACATCAACTCTATTTATTAATATGAAAATCAAAGTATCAAGATCGCAATCTGAGATTATCTCGGTTCAATAATTCTACGGTCTACCTATCAGACTCACATTTGGTTCTCATATTCAATTTAAGAAACCCATTCAATCCATTGACAAGACTCAATATACAGAAAAGTTGATTGTTCATGTCGCACTAGGAATAGGTGTGATTCACGTATCAGTATACATACGAAAGTAAAAAAAAAACATAACATGAATATCAATCAACACATCATATCTTTCCAAGTAACTTAAATTTTAATTATAAGAGTAAAATGAACTCACAATTGGAAGCAAATATAATGAAGAAATCTATCGAAATATTTTGAAATTTGAAACTACTTTAGAGTCTAGAAGTTGTACCTGATTTATCTCATCCTTGTTATAATTGTAACTTTCTAAAAGCTTCCATGAAGCTGTCTGAGCATAATCAGAAATGAAGGATTAGAAAAAGCAAACCTTCAATATTTAAACAAAATGCAGCGTATTAAAAAAAACACAAGAATGTAATGACATAAGAAGATGACATACAAAAGAAACAGAAACTGTCAGAAATAAAAAGCAAGGGAGAAGATAACCAAAGTTACCACTCAAATAAATAATCGAGAGTAGACATGATATAGACTTTCTAGTGAGGATTGTGGGAACATTATGACACGTGCATTTCACTTCACGAATGTAGAGCCGCTTTAAAACAACAATATTAAATTAGAAACTACATTAGAAATCGATGAAGTCAAACAATTTTGTTGATGAGTAAAGAATATGATATTACTTAATTTCTGACAACTTATAATGAGAACTCACCTTGCCCTCAAAGAATAAAATAAAACAATATCATTTCGACATAAGATGGATTCTGAATTATAGCCCAAATTATAGAACTAATAGGATGTAACTGAAAACGCAAATACTATTCAAGTTAAGCAAACATGAGAACAAAGCCTACCATATGCAAATCAAAGCTTTTGACTTCATCTCCTGCAGAAACATAAATGATATCTTCATTCCCTGCATCAAACAATTATGATATGAGATAATAGGATAACGAATTTCGAATTACTAAGAAAGGGAATAAATTAAAACGAACCTGGCTTAAAACATAAAGATGAAATTGAGGTTCCATTCCCCACGTTCATGCTAAACAGCACATCTTTGCACCGCAAATCATACCAGCAAATACAACCATCCTATATCACATTCAAATGTACAAAAAGGAGTTAATGGCAATTTACCCCCTTGTAATATGCATAATGTTAAATTTACCTAACTATTATTTGAAAAAAAAACAATTTACCCCCTTAAATCTTATAAAAGTTTCAAACTGACTCCCAGTCATTTTTTAACTTGAAAAAACTATGATATGACAAAACTACCCCTCTTATGTACTATACTTTGACCCATTCAACTTCTAAATGTGGCACTTTACCCTTGTGTTATTATTAATGTTGCACTTTACCCACCAAATTATGATAAATGTGGCATTTTACCCCTTTTGTGTTATTATAAATGTTGCACTTTAATCATGTACTTTGATAAATGTGGTATTTTACCCTTTAGTGTTATGATAAATGTAACACTTTACCCCTGTATTAAGGTAAATGTGCCACATTTACCCCGTGTGTCATGGTAATTGTGCCACATTTAAACAAAAATTTTCAAGGTTACTCTCAATTCTGACGATCCTTAGGAGGTAAATTGATTCTTTAAATTTGTCACAGAGGGAATAGTGCTATTTTCTAAATTAGGGGCAAATTGGCACTAACCCGTAAATAAAGAAACAAAAAACTATTTTACAAAAATCAAGAGAAAATATTAGCTCAACAACGTCAAATGAATCATGCTCAGTAATAGCATATATATACAGTGGTATACGTGTGCTATTATGATTGAGTGCGTGTTAGTGTGGAGAAATAAGGGAGACCTCAGCGGCCGTGGCGACAAGGCCAGGGCGGAGGCGAGAAGCGATACAGCAAGTAGCCGCCGCCTTGTTACCTCTCAATCGCCTTGGCTCCGTCATAACGGCGGCGAACTGTCGGAGAATTACGGCTTTTCGGTGTGTGTGGCTCTGCCGGCTAAAAGCCTAGATACTGAATTTTGCAGATTTCTTAATCTTTTTTATTTTTGATAGATTAGTCTTTTATTTTAAACTTTTAATACGAGTAAAAACAATAATTCCACAAAAAGACAAAAAGATGTTAACAAAAGCGGGTGTTATAATAAAATCTAGAAACGGTGCGCTTTATTGTAGGAGTTGTTTCTATCGTCAATTTTGTGTGTTGATTTAAGGGACAATTACATATACCTCTTTTGTGGTTTCTACAATTAAAAATGCCATCCCTATTGATAGTTTGATATTAAAAAATGACATATTTAAGCATCATCCCCTTAAGTTTTTTAGAATTACACACTTTCATATAATTTTAATAAATTACAAATATCGTTCCTGTTATTAATTTTTATTTTAAAAAATACATGAAAAATACTCTCGTACCCTTTGAATATATTTGAATTTATCTCAAAAAATTCCTAATAAAGACAAGTATACTTCAAATGACACAAATTACATGGGTCAATTTGGTATTTGATTATTAAACTAATTTCCATAAAAAATATTAAGAATATTACTTGTTGGTCCCAAGTAGTCAGATGATGTCTTGGGGGGGAAATAGACCTGTGTACCTTTTAAAATTTTTCTCTAACTTTCTTTCAGTAGAGTTAGTTGATCTTACTTATGAGATGACTTAGCTGATTTTGCACTTACCTTATTCAGCGTAAGTTAACCACTAGTCTTATTTCAGATCAATTATGCCCGTTGAAGTTAGACAGATTTCAGATATTCCTCGAGCTTTGGTCCTTAACCTTAAACGGCTCGTTGCAACTGTTCACTGTACAGTATGTTGTACGGATCCGACATTCGCATTAAATGCACCATGCTGGTACGAGGTATTTGAATTTACTTCTTCAATCATTTGTCATTAAGACCTTTTTCGGACAACATTTATTGCGCCAAGTGCATTTATTACCGTTGGAATGACTTTCTGATCTTTTTCCACTCTGCTAATCGAATCCACTCTGCAGATGAACACTCTGCCGATTCAAATCGAACTCATCTGATTTGACTCTACTGAAATCCACCGGTCTGATTCTGAACTCCGCATCAGATCACTAGTCTTCCAGACCGAAATTTAATCTTCTGATTTACTTGTCTTCTCAATTGAACTTTTTCAAAGGTTTGTTAAGCTTCCATTACTTAGCTGATGACTTGGAGATCATCAAAACATCCATTCACTTCTTCATCTTCATCCAACAATTTTTTCCCTTTTTGATGATGAAAAAACTTCAGCTAAGTGGTTGTCCTAACTTCAGTTAAGTCTTCACACAAAATTTCTTATATAGAAAGTAAGTTGGATAACTTGTAATCTTTCATTAATATAGAACTTGTGATATTTTACATTAGATTACAAAATTGAAAAAGTTACATCAAAATTGAAAATTACAGAAGATATAAGTTAATAGAAATAAAGTAGTCTAATCTTCATGGTCTTCTTCTTCTATTTCTTCTTCAACTTCTTCTTCTTCACTTTCTTCACTAGAGAAATTTAGTGCTAATGACTTGGCTTTTTCTACGAGTTTTTCTTTTCTTTCAGCAGCCTCAAATTTAGTTCTTAATTCCTCTATCATTTTCACCTTCCTGAATGGATCAAGCTGTTCTTCAGCAGAATCCTTGGAAGCAGCAATTTGTTTATCATCTTTTGCTACATCCTTGGATTCTTCTTTTTCTAAGTCAGCTTCTTTAACATCATCAACATCCTTAGTTTCGTCAGCAAGCTTATCAGCAACCTCTTCAGAAATTTTATCTTCAACAGGCTTATCAGCAACCTCTTCAGCAACTTTAACTTCTTCCTTTTCAACATGTAACTCTTCCCCCTTTTTGTCATCATCAGCAGGGTTGAGTTCTTCAACTTGTACAGGCGGAATTTTTAAGGCTTCACAGAGCTTTCTGATGTTTTGATCCATTGCACGAATTTGATTTCCTTGTTGTTGCTGTGTGGCAACTAACATCACTGATTGATTGCTAAGATATTCCATGTTTTGACTCATATCAGTGAACTCATGACCCATCTGAATAGATGTCTGAAGAGTCTTGTCAATGCCTTCACAAAATGCCTGGATCAGATTTTCAGTCTTTTCTTCCCCCGCTTCAATGGCATTTGCAACAACTAGGTTTATCTCCTTCCAACCGGCCTCATTATATTGAACACTGTCACTGAACAACTGAATGTTTGACTTCATATTATGTACTTCTTCTTTAATTGTAGTCAGCTCTTTTTTCAACAGAACAGTAGGATCAGCAGGCTGTGGAATGCTTTGAATAGTGCTTTGAACAAGTGTTGAGGCCATCTCCTCAAATTTCAGCAGTAGGGCCTTGTTCTTTTCTTCCATATCTGTCATAGTTGTTTCAATCATTACCTTCATGGAGTCCAAGATGGTGGATTGAAATGTCTCTGTATCTTTTGATGGAACAACACTTTTTTTCAGGAGTGACTTTTGACTTCCATTCAATAGCCAACTTCTGCTTGATTTTTGGTAACTCTTCTAATGGAATTGGAGCATCAGATAGGTTATCTCCACAGATGAGTCTTGTTCAGGTTTCTGAAGATCAAGATTTTCTTCTGTAAGATGAACAAAATCAGAACAATCAGTAGACACAATAGTTTTATGATAAGTAAACAATGTAGGTACAAATGGTGATGTCGTCTGATGTGAGCATTCTGATTTTTGATAACTTCTGATCTCAGAACCATAGACAATGTGTTGTAAGCTTGGTACTGTAGCTAGATCAATTGAACTTCAATGTCCATATCTAGATCTTTCTATCCATTTATCCAAGGTTACGCACATAGCTATTTTGACAGCTCTTTCTCCCAAATCTCCACCCCTTCTAGGCTTATTGGTCATTGTTTCTCTCAGAGCTGTTGATTCCTTTTGTACTATGAGATTTACATACTCATGTTCTTTATCATGAAAGAAATCAGAGTCCAAAGCCTATTTGATGTTGTTGATTTGCAACCAGTTCAACACCCAACTTTATTCAACATCAGCCTCTTTTCAAGCACTGAAATCTTCACTTGATTTATTCACTATGTACTCCTTCCACCTGTTATATATGATCTTTTCAGCGAGGAATGTGCTTTTTAATTGCAACAAGGTGTTATACCTCTCCAACTCAGATTCAAACCTGGCGAAGACAACATGATCACTCTTAACTATCTCCAGCACATGTTTGACCTCTCTCTTTCTCCTTCTTATGATCTGAGGACGAGGCAACACAAAGTCATCTTCCTTTGGTTCTCCAATGACTATACCACCAGTTCTCCTTGGGCCATGAGCATCCTCCTTGCTCGCTTCAAGTGCTTTGGCTAACTCTTCTGTTTCTTTAGCAGCTAACTCTGCTTTAGTCAACTGTTTAGTGGCAGCTTCCAACTTACTGGCTTCAAGAGCAGCTTTAAGCTCAGCTTCTTTCTTGTTTTACTGCTCAACCTTTTCTTTTATTTTATTTGTGGCATAGGAGACCTTAGCTTTGCCCTATCTTTTCTTCTGGGTAGTAGCTGGTTCTGTGACCTCTGCCGTTGGATAAGCAGGCTTGATCACTTGAGGTGCAGACACTTCAGCTGTTGTCTGCTTTTCAGCATCAGCTTCATGTGCTGATTCCATAGGTTTTTCAGCAGACGACTCAACTTTTCTCACAACTTCAAAAAAGGTGACATTTTTGTTTGTAGGTATTAAACGTTTTCTGGCAGTATCTTTAATACGCCCAAGATTTGTTGCAGCAGGAGGATTTCTTAAGGCACTTCTTGTCCTTTCGCGATGTTGGATGAAGATGAAGAAGTGAAGGGAGATTTTGATAATTTCCAAAAAGTCATCAGCTAAGTAATGGAAGCTTAGCTAACCTCTGAAAAAGTTCAATCGAGAAGACAAGTAAAATCAGAAGATTGAATTTTGGTCCAGAAGACTACTGATCTGATGCTAAGTTCAGAATCAGACTGGTGGATTTCAGCAGAGTCAAATCAGATGAGTTCGATTGAATCAGCAGAGTGTTCATCAGCAGGATATATTCGATCAACAGAGTGGAAGAGATCAGAAAGTCATTCCAACGGTAATAAATGCACTTGGAGTAATAAATGTCGTAAGAGAAGAGTATTAATGACAAATGATTGAAGGAAAATCTCGTATTAGCAAGGTGCATTAAATGCGACTGACAGATCCGTACAACGGACTGTACAGTGAACAGTTGCAGAGAGCCATGCAGAGACAAGGACCAAAGCTCGAGGAAGATCTGAAATCTGTCTCACTTCAACGGGCATAATTCAAACCGCGAGTATAAATAGTTCTACATTCAAGAGTTAGAAGGACACACAACAACTGAGAGAGCTTTCTACGATCAAATTCTCTAAGTCTCAAAAACTCAAGAACAAAACACCATCAACTAAGTCATCTGTTGACGAAGCCGAGTTGAAGAAACAATCCAAAACTCAAATCTGAGTGATTTCTGTAACTTTGAGAGTTGTGAGAAGTTAATTTCCGCTAAGTGAGTGATATTATTTCAGAGTATAGGTCTTCTTAGTGATTTCCTATAGTGAACTTGTGGCTTATTCATTTGTTGTAAAAGCGCAATTAGAGTTGTACTAGTTACTAAGTGTTTCTAGTGGAACCTAAATCTTTGTGATTTAGAAGAGTGGATTAAAAGACTTCTTGTCTATCCACTATAAAAATTCCCATGTTTGATTACTTGTTTTTATACTTGCATATTTTCATAAGTGAACAAACATTTTAAAAGATAAAGCTTTTAAAAAAAGGGATTTACAAAACTGGGGTAAACCTTTTAAATAAAGGCTTGTTTGAAAAACATACTTGAAAATCCGCTGCATACAAGTTTTGAAACTCTGGTCTCATCTTAAATAGATAAGTAAAATCAGACTAGTGGTCAACTTATGCTGAATAAGCTAAGTGCAAAATCAGCTAAGTAGTCTCATAAGTTAGATCAACTTACTCTGCTGAAAGAAAGTTAGAGAAATTTTTTAGAAGGTACAAAGGTCTATTCACCCCCCCCCCCAGACCTGATCTGACCACTTGGGACCAACAAGTGATATCAGAGCAGGTGGTTCATTTGAATCATTTGCCTGATCAACGAGCTTGATCCAAGGTGTGTTTTTCGAACGTTTTCAAAAAGAGTATATTTCGAAAATTCAAAACTTTTTGAAAATGGATCGTATCAGCCATGTTCCTCACATTGGCGGTATGAGTTTTGAGGACTGGAAAATTCGCATGGAAATTTTCCTTGCTGCTTATAATAATATGTATACGTGCATAACACGAGGTCCTTTCAAAATCACAAAAATCATCAAAGTCAACGACCAAGATGTGAAAGTTGACAAAGAGCCAGAAGAGATGACAGCAGAAGAAATCAAGCTGAATAATCTTGATAAAATTGCTAGATTCATCATGACCAAAACCCTGGATAATGATCGGTTTGACAAAGTCAAACATTGCAAAACTGTAAAAAAGATGTGGGATAAAGTTCTCGATATGAGCAAAGGGAATGATGCTATCAAAGAGCATAATCTAAGCAAAACTCTTGAGAAGTTGGAGAACTTCAAAATGAAGTCTAGAGAAATCATTGATCAGATGGATACAAAGTTTACAAGGACGTTGAATGAAGTTTTGAAGTTGGGAAATACGTTAACGGACAAAGAGATTACTGTGAAGGTTCTCAAAGCGCTGCCTCCCAAGTTCAAAATGAAGATCACAACAATGGAAGAATCAAGAGATTTGGGGAAAATCTCTCTTACAGAGCTGTACGAGTATAAACTGCCAAGAATGGGAACAAAAGATTCATTAACTTCAAATCCCACTGCTGCCCTGGTTGCTGCAGAAAAATCGAAGAAGTCAACAGGAAGAACAAAAGAAATGGACTCATCTGATGAGACTATGCTACTCAACAAAAAGGAGTACACTATTGGGGATGTTGCGTTGTTGCTGAATGGATTCAATAAGTTCTACAAGAAAAAGATGAAGAACAAATACAACAATGCTTCTACTTCTAACCCTATCTCTCATGTAAGGATAATTTTAAGTCCAAACTAATGTGCTATAATTGCAGGAAATTTGGTCACTTCATCAAGGATTGCCCATATCCTAAATCTAAGAAGTATACAAAAGAGGAAAATAAAACAAGGAAAGAGAGGAGACACAATATGAGCAAGGTACTGTTGGCTGAAGCTGAAAAGATACCAGCTATCTACTCGTCTGACTTAGATTCGGAGATATTAGAAGATGACTCTGCTGAAGAAGAGACACCTACACTGCTCTGTCTCATCGCCAATGAATCAGATGATTCTGACAATGAGGTAACTCTTTCTGAAGATGAAAATGAGCTCTTTAGTTCATTTGAACAAATGATGAAAAACAACACGAGTGTTGTTTGATGCTTTTGCCAAGCTTAAGGAAGAGATGACTGTGCTGAAAAAGCAAAATACTTCACTGAAACTTAAGGTTGAAAAAAAACAAGAATCAGCTAACTACAAAAAGCTTGAGCATAAGAATGAATCTCTGAAAGCAGAATGTGAAGTATATAAAGGAAAAATCATGGAACTTGAAAAGATTATTGAGTCTCATGATAAGTCTTCTGTCGCATTAGATAACATGTCTAGTAAACACAAACTACCTTATGAAAAAGAAGGTTTAGAATTGAACTGTGCTGAAAAATTCGTATCTGCAAGTAACAATAAGGTAATCTTATATGTTCAGAATGCTAAACCCACTTCACCAGAAAAAAGAGAAAAAGGAGAAGAAAACTCCTAAGGCCATTAAGGAGAAAGAGCCTAAAAAGGAAAAACAGATTAGTGAAGCTAAACAGGAGAGTAGTCCTAAGAAGTCTGCTGATAAGAGCAAATATAATCAGACTAGTAATAAATCTAAGAAGTATGTTGGTGAGCAAGTAAAAATAAACCTAAGAAGCAAAGAAATCATAAAAATGATAATGCTTGGTTTGGAAATGAGTTAGGTGCAACTTGCTTATTCATCATATTGAACTTGAAATAAAAAAAAATTGTTTCCTATGTTTAATTTGTTGTGCATTGAACATGACAATTTTATCTCTCCATCGACAACATTCATGAGTTTTTTTATAGGAAAATATTACGGTGTAAAATGCCAAAAAATATATTTCTAAGGTGCAAAGTGCCAATTTTTTTCTAAATCGGGGTGGAATGTGCCAAATTTTTATATGTTGCACCTCATTATCATCCTTACTATGCTGCTGCATACCCTGCTCATCATCCGATGCATGCTTATCCTGCTTATCATGCACCGTACCCTAGGGTACCTATTTTTTTGTTTTTTTTTTGTTTTGTATGTTAAGAATTAGGAGGAGTAAAGTAGAGAAGAAATGGTACTTGAACAATGGATATTCAAGATACATGTGTGGTGACATACATGAGCTGACTGATGTTGCTGCCTTAGACGGTCCAAAAGTCACATTTGGAGACAACAAAGAAGGCAGGATTGTTGCGTGTGAAAAGCTTATCAAAGGAAACATTGAGATATCTGGCGTGTCATATGTTAAAGGCTGGAAGTACAATCTGCTGAGCATAAGTCAATTTTGTGACAAGGGATTTTCTGTTATCATCTCATCAGATAAGTGCTATTTGGAGCAAATTGGAACAAAGAAAGTGATATTATCTGGAAGAAGACAAGGAAACAACTATATATTCAACTGGAATTCTGTGGACATGAGTTCTAATATTTGTTTGGTAGCCTCTACACCAAGTGAAATTAGTTGGCTATGGCACAAAAGAATGAATCATGTAAATTTCAAGACCATCAACATATTAATCAAGAATAATTTGGTTGAAGGATTACCAAAAACCAGCATGAGCAAAGACAAACTTTGTGATACATGTCAAAAAGGGTAAACAAATCAAATCATCATTCAAAAGTAAGAAGCACCAATCTTCAAGCAGAATTTTGGAGCTACTTCACATGGATTTGTTTGGTCCTATTGATCTTATCTACAATGGTGGAAAGAAATACCGCCTAGCTGTTGTGGATGACTTTTCAAGATATACTTGGGTGGTTTTCATGAAAAAGAAGAGTGAAACTAAGGAACAACTTACTAATCTGATGGAACTGATTCAGAATGAAAAGAGCTTGAAAATCTTAAAAATCAAATCAGATCAGATAGGGGCACTGAATTTACTAACTCTACTGTTGAATAATATTGTAATTCCAGAGGAATCAGCCATGAGTACTCTGCTGCTAGGACCCTTCAACAAAATGGAGTTGCTGAAAGGAGAAACATAACTCTAAAGGGGTGTTAGCAAATGCTTTTAAAAAGTACATTTTGTCTTTTTTTTTGCTTAAAGTACTTTGATAGTGTTTGCAAGTAGGTGCTTCTGCTATTGATCCTTCAACTGGAAAGCAGGTTGGCAAGAAGCAGCTAAGGAGGTGCTTCTTCTAGGTGGCATTTTTATAATAATTAAAGCTGCTTTTTTTACATATTTGCAAACACCTCAGGCTTTTGAATAAAATACTTATTTATTATTTTTGCTTTAAGCAACTGCTTTTGGATTTCCAAAAGCATTTACAAACATTCCTTAAAAGAAGCTACTAGAACCATGATAGTTGAAGAAAAACTGCCTCAAAGATTTTGGGCAGAAGCCAGAAATACAGCATGCTATACCTAGAACAGATGATTGATCAACAAGAGCAAAAAAAAAAAACACCTTATGAGTTGTGGAACAACAGAAAGCCCAACATTCACTATTTTTGAATATTTGGTTGTAAATGTTTTGTTTTGAATAATGGGAAAATCACCTTACTACTTTTGCAGAAAAGGCTGATGAAGCTGTTTTTGTAGGATATTCTACTGTTAGTAAAGCTTATAGAGTCTTTAACAAAAGAACTTTACTTATAGAAGAGTCTATTCCTGTAGTATTTGATGAGCCTACTCAATGTTCTGAAAAGAATCAAAGTACTGATCCAGGTTTATCTACTGATCTTCAGAAATTGACTATGGAAAGAAAAGAAGAATAAGTACCCATCATACTACCTGATCTCAACCAAGCTGATAACTCAAGTGCTGTTCAAAATCAGATGACTGATTGTCTAACAGATGAGTTGTAAACAGCGGACAGACCAGAGACTGTTCAACAGACTACTACTGAGACTCCAACAGTAGTGGTGCAAGATCAATCAAGAGGACTGTTGTAAATGTTTAAAACAATCTGTGTATATAAAATATTATAAAATACTTTATATGTCTAAGTACTATAGTTAAAAACTATTGTAGATTATCCTCACATAATAATTATTTATAATTAACTCTAACTATAAATCTTAGTACAACTTATTCTCGCATAACAAACAAAATCAGAATTTAATAACAGCGTACTTACAGAAATAATTATGAAACAAAAATGATCGACTGAGGCTTGCTAATGCAATGTCCTTAAGACAATATTTCTGGGCTGTCAAAGGTGCAATAGTTCGTCCTAGTAGTCTCCCAAGATACAACAGTCGGATACTTGTAACTTTGCACAAAGAACAAGTCCACAACGAACTCTAACAAATAGAAATATTTAAATAATATTTAAGAGAAGAATAGAGAGAGAAGAAAGATAGGATTCTGCTTTATTGCTAGAAAACGGGATGAGATAATTGGCCAGATTCTCCCTCTATTTATAGCAGCAGAAAAGGTATTTTTGGAGAGACATGTCTGTTCGGATTTAAATCAAAGCAATGTTTGGTCCGAACAGGTGCAATCGGTTCGATTTGAATTCTGAATAGGAAACGGGCCAGTCGCGGATCTAATTGGTATGGGTTAATTTATTTGGGCTTTTAAGTTTTTGGGCCAAGACATTAATTAAATTTTGTCGTTAATATGTTGTTAAAGCCTAATCCCAATCTCAAATCCAAACCCGAGCCCGAGACCGGACCGTGCCATGCCATGCCTAGCCGAGCCGAGACGGCTGGTCGGACAGACGTCGGCGGAGACGCGCACGCACGTGTGGTGAAACCATGGTCATGCACGTCTTCTCCCCTTATAAAACTTGGTACCCCCAAAGGGTCCAACCCTTATCCAAATTTTTGCATTATAAATGGCAAAAACTTTTCCAATTTTCTCCATGTGGGATGAAAGGCATTTTCTCTCTAACTTTCATTCATTTCTATCTCATGGGCTTAACTCCAATTGGGCTCAATCCAATTGGGTTAATATCCATAAAATCCAACAAGGACAACATCTAAATTTGCAACCTGGTCTTAGATGGTTCAGAGAGAACCCACCTGATCTTGTGATTGATG
>JAYDYQ010002081.1:0-74960 GCA_034814905.1 Penstemon davidsonii
GAGAAAGTGATTCGGAGAATGCATGTGAACCTGAAAGAAAGAGAAAGACAGTGATATGGAATGGACGTCAATTTGATCAAAGTCCCAGTCCAAGTAATAATCGGGTTCAACGTGAGCATGTTGTCCAAGCTCGATCAGGCAACAAAGACAGGTTACAGGACCAAAGAAAATTAAGCAAAGTGCTCAAAAGAAAAAATGTCATCAAGGAAGACCATGCCATGGTGCCTTTGTCCGATTCAATAACAAATAAGAAGACTAAAAATATTATGGATCAAGTCGATGAAGCTCGATCAAGCAAAAAAGACAAGGTACAGAGCAAGAGAAATTTAGAGAAATTGGTCAAGGAAAAGACTGTAGTCAAAAGTGACCACGAGGCCAAGAGAATCAAGCGAGTTGATCGACTGGTTAGATATGACAAGGTAAATAGCGAGAAGAATTTAGAGAAATTGGTCAAGAAAAAGGCTGTTGTTAAAAGAGACCACGAGGCCAAGAGAATCGAGCAAGTTGATAAAGCGTCTCGCCTGGTTAGGTATGACAAGGTAAGTAGCAGAATTTTTTTACAGAAACATGTCAAGGAAGAGACTGTTGTCAAAAGAGACCACGAGGCCATGAGAATCAAGCGAGCTGATAAAGTGCCTCGACTGGTTATATATAACAAGGTAAATAGCAAGAAGAAATCACCGAAATCCGTCAAGGAAGAGAATGTGGTAAACGATGAGGCCAACACCGAGGTTGTAGTCCCGAGGGCAAAAGAATATCGGTTCAAGAATGTTGATCATGTTCAACCAGGTAAGAAAGTCAAGGTAAAGAGCCCGGTAAATTATAAGAAAGCGGTTAAGGGGAAGAATGTGGGCGATGGAGACGATGAGAAAAAACCCGTGATACAGATAGAGAATGAGTATTTGCATCAGAAGGCACCTGACCCAAGAAAGAGTATTGATCAGGCTCGATCAGGTACAAAAGGAACAGTCGAGAGGCAGAGAAAATCAAAGAGAGTGGTTGAGGTAGAGAATGTCCTATCAGATAGGAATGACATTCATGGAAAGTCTAGAAATGTTTGTGCTGCTGAATGTTCTAAGCGGCGTAAAGAGAATACGTATGAAGACAATGAAGAAAACAAAATTGATGATGAAGTGCAATTCCTAGAAAGTGCTAAATTTTTTGAAGAAGCAGACTTGAGATCTTTTGTGCCTTCAACAATTTATAAAGACGTATGTGTACTTAACCCCAAAATTTCAACCTCTTTGTGCCTGTAGTCTGGTTATGCTCCTTTAATGCTTGTCATTTTACTTATTCACTTTTGTTTGTCGTTATTTGCAGTCAAACCTCTTTAGTCCAAATGTGCGTTCCGAGTATAGAGAAAGGGTCTTGGATGTGCTTAGGAAACCTTTTGATAAAGAGGAGTACAAAATGCATACGGAAGCAGTCAAAGATGGATCCTATGATAAATTCAATCCAGGTTCGTTTAAGATCCCGTAATTTGTAATTCAATAGCTCCTTACTCTTTGACATATATTTTTCTGTAATTGTTTTTGTGCAGTGTAAAACAAGATTCATTTGACAAAAATCATATGCTTTAATTTGCAGCTGCTCTTTATAGTTTTAACTTATATGATGCTGCTATTATGGTTTCTTGGCTTGGAGATAATCATTTTTATGTTCCACTTCAAATTTTTTCATGTGCTTTAACCCATTTTTGCATTAAGTAGCGATCTTTCGTGTGGGCTAGTTTGGTAGTTAAAAGCTTTTCCCAATCTAGTTTTGTCTAACATAGTTTTCATTCCATGCAGATCTTAAGCAAAAACTCACAAAGTATAGATATAATAAGAAAAAACGCATGACCATCTTTCGTGGATTTTTCTTTTGGATTCAGGTTAGTGAAAATAATTCATTTGCATGCTTTGGAAGAAATGATTGCTACGTAGTTTATCTATTGCTGCAATTTTCTTTCTCCATTATGACAGTTTTAGTTGCAGAACATACAATCCTAATTCTTGAATTGTACTTTTTCATACAGAATTTGACGAATATAGAAGCATTCAAACCATGGAACGACCAAGAATGCCTTGCAGTCGTGCCAGGATCTGCCTAATTCCTCCCCAGTATACTCTGGTTGATGCAAGTATGCAAGATTATGAAGTGTTCTTATATGAAAATATCAAACGACTACTCATAGACAACGAGATTAAATTGCTTGTGTTCTTTTTTTTTGTATTTTCTTCTAGTGGATTTGATTTTCTCATCGAGTTTAAGATTCTCTACCGACAATTCTGAATCAAGTTTAGATACTTGGTGTGTGTTGTTGTGATGAAGTAAGTTCTACATGTTTTGATGAGACATAGTAGTTTTTATGAATATTTACTTTCGAGGAACTGATATATTATCATGAGTTACTACATTGAAAGTGATAAATACCCTTTTGTTTATGTTGATCATTGCTGCTATTTCACATCTTGCATTTGGCCATTGTAATTGAACCCCACACGCGGTTTTCCCATGCTGAAGTTCAAGACTCTTGCATCCATATTGTATTGAATCTCTCCTTCATAAAGCAACTTCCTGATGTAGTGTTCTATATCAGAACCAATCAGCCGTAGTGTATATTCTGTCAATGGAGCTCCCTGTTTCATTACATGATTTGTATATCAAACATCAGATGATACATGTATAATGTTTGAACCCCCTCTACCGAGGTATCAACTTTTGAGAAATATATGTACAGAAATAAATAAAGAAGTAATAAGTTTACCTCATAATGATCTATAAGCTCTTGAAAAATAGAGTAAACTTTATTGCAAGTCTCATCAGTCCAGACAAACTCATCAGTTGGATCGAGGATAAGAGTGAGTTTATCTGTCTGAGTTTGGTCAAATTCACATGTCTCGGGATCAATGTAGGCTGCGAAAATTCTAACATGTCTGGTGGTGCTACTAAGCCACTGGCTACCGTATTCTCTGCCCATGTTTTTGCTTTGTACGTTCACTTGTTTCTCCACCGGCCTAAGCGGAGTCATGGCTGGTGCTTGCTTCGTGTTTTCTTCTCGTTGCTCGACTACTTCTTCTTCTTCTTCGACTTGTGGTTGTTGAGCTGAAACTAAGAAGTTTCTTTTCTTGAGTTGTTTATTGTTGTTGTTCCATCTTAGCATGGAGAAGCTTGTGGAAGCCATGTAGTTTGATGTTGCTGCCATGGCTGGTTTTTCTTGAGAAGTTTATTTTTCTTTTTTTCAGTTCTGTAGTGGTTTGGTTTGTGTCCTCAAATGAGTTTTGGATAATGATATTTGTTTGAGTGGGGGTGTTGATTGTCATTTAATGTGTAGCTGAATAATGTATGCCACTTATATTCAATGGTTGAATGCATCTCCTATAGCTAATGGATTGGATTTCAATCAAATTTTAATTTCTGTCTTGTCTGCTTAGCAAGAATCTGTACTGAAATTTTGAGAGATCTAATTCAATTAAAAATTAAAAGTCCAAATGAATAAAAAGAAAATATAATCATTATTTTTATTTTATTGTTTATAAAACGACACATTGCTATTAACTTTTTATCTCGAGCTGACTTCGCAATATAGAAATATATAAACTAATAAGATTAATTGAATGGTTATATGGCAATAATAATAAAGTTTATTGTAGTCAGAAATAAGTTCTGCTGATTTTATATAGATCTATATTTGAAATCCAACTAAAATTCTATCAACCACCGTCAAAATAAAAATAAATTGATAAATTTTTATGCAGTATCAACTAGAAGCTCAGTATATCACATGTTTCTAGTTGCTAACCTTTTCCTTTTTGCTGTTGGCAAATTCCCAGTTTCAAAATGTCAATGCTCAACAACTCAAGTACTCAACAGAACATCCTATAACTAAACAGCTAAACCTATTACCTACCTATATCTTAGAATCATACAGACTACAAAACTGCAATTAGCATGGACTTGTTAAGCAAACCTTCAATGGCTGGGGATAATGAATCACGGATCATAATCGAGCTTGGATCCATGAGCTCAACCGGATCTGCTATTTGTGCATCTGGTACAATACCATCACAACATGTTTTGTGGCCATAGCGCCTTACACTTCATCATCACTGACATCTAAGCTAAGATAATCCGGATATTTTCCTTCTGAGAAACCTATGTCATCCTTACCTTTTGCAGAGAGCTTCTCACTCGTATCCATGCTGCTGCAGTCAGCAACACCAATGAGCCCACCATCAAAGTATCGGCCTAGCACACTCTTTTGCTCGCTTTTAGGTTTATTTTCGGTCTTCTTTTTGGGATGGTGAAGCTTGCACATAGAGGCTTGAGGACAGATTCCCGTTTCTTCAAACGCAGGACACACATAGGTGTGTTTCTTCCGGCACTGCAAGTTAGGAGAAGTGATCCATTCACAAGATTTGAGATTAGTGGGGTAGTGTGCATCTGATGTGTGTAGAATATATAAAATTCATACATAAACCAGACAGCAGAAGTTGCTGATGTACTTCACTGGTGAAGGGCTATAACCCCTCTCCTGCGTTGTCTCAACGTGTTCAAGTTTCAATGTGGAACGACTTTTTCTTTCTTGGGATTAAATCATCCAAAAGTACTTCCAACACCATTCTTAGATTAAGTAGATGATCTTAACAAAGATGTATAGTTTCAGGATAAAAAATTGAAAGATATAACCCAGGTACAAAAAAACTGGTGAAAAAGAAGTGCCACTCTGGAGTTTTTTGAATAATTTTTTTTTCTTAAATCGGACCCCAGAAAGGAAAAGTTTTATCTTTTTTTTTTATATTGAGCAAATAATGGCCGGTTTAAGATCCAATTTTGAATAAAAAAAATCATGAAATAAATGAGCCAAGTGAGAGTCACATCTGCCTGTGGGTCTATACTAGAAAAATTAATAGCCATGAAAAGCAATACCTCATTCCCATCAATGCAGTAACCCCTGAGAAAACTTTCACAAACAGATGAATCGGGATCTACATTTACATGTCTATAAGGACAATTTTCATTAGAGCATGATCCTGAAAAAGAAATGAATGAGAATTTCGTCCCCTTGAAAATTGATTGGGAAAAACTCATTAAACATATTACCACCTACCTTTCACAAAGTAAGAACAATCTTGCATCCTCTCAGGAATCACCTGTAGGATAAATAGCATTATTATTGAATATATACAAAGAGGAATATGAACTAGCTGAGCATAATACACAAACAGTACTTTGTGAGTCAATTTGCAGTCAGGATTGGAGCATGAACCATTCAGGAATTTAGTGCAGACAGCTATTTTAGAGGGATCATGGATGTAAGGACATTTTCCATCTTCCTTGTTGCATTTTCCGAATCTAGTAAAAAATTGGCAGTATTTTCTCTTTCTAGCCAACCGCATTCTAGCAGTACGCAAACTCCATCTGACCTTCTCACTTGCCAGAACACGAGTTCGTTTCTTTGGATCTCTAATGAGCTGATTACCAGTGCCAATTCGAACATATCTGTACATAGTTCAAGGCACTTATTAACATATGCTTCAAGTCTATTCCTTTTGATGTCATATTATTCCACTTCTTATTGCAAGAAGTATTAATTTTGATACATTTTAACATA
Source organism: Penstemon davidsonii (assembly GCA_034814905.1). NCBI lineage: Eukaryota > Viridiplantae > Streptophyta > Magnoliopsida > Lamiales > Plantaginaceae > Penstemon > Penstemon davidsonii. The sequence continues at coordinate 5,597 of JAYDYQ010002081.1, forward strand.
ATAAATAATCAATAAAAACATAGCCATGTTGGAGAACTTACTCATCATTGCCAATAAATAATCTTTTAGGAACATAAGATCTCTTAACAATCTTCTCAGGTTGGATAACAATCGATGATGATGGCTTTTCCTCTGTTGCATAGAAGATGGATAAAAAGGTCACACGGAAAATTTTGTAAATTACTGGAAACTTCTTAGGTCTTCAGAGAAAATTCTGTAATTGTAACATATGAAACAAAATGTGGTCTTACTTCTATCAAAGAAGCTCATCAACCTAATTCAGGAATGGCAATGGCACAGAACTGCTTAATCATTCACATGATTAATATATTTACACCAAATCCCATTGGTAAAATTATTGGTATATAGACCCATCAAAATTCAAAACTTGTCTAAAGTCCTAACGAGCTCCGAAATTCTACCCAATGCCTTAAATTTAGCACATTTATGTTAATAGCAGAAGGTTGAGCACCATCTCTATCCTCCTAAATTTAACTTCGAAAACAAAGGAGTCAATACATTTGATAAAAGAATGATTATAATTGATATGCATATTCTAGATATAAACAGCCTGTTATATACTGATGGACAAAGAAAAATACATAAATGACATGGAAAGTGAAAGAAAAGGAAAACCAGATTAGGCCACCTGTAATTCTGCAGAGAGTCCTCCTTGTTGGATCCATTTTGTATCGCTCTGAACCAATACGAAATATCCGTTCTCCTGTTTATGCGATTGGCATATACTCAGAGAAGCCATAAATGCGAAACAATTCAAATCAACACTCAAAATAACATTCGGTACATTAAATGCCTATGTCCTTTCATAATTGACAAAAATTTAAAATAAAAAAATGAACGCATGTAAGTTGGATATGCCACACCAGGATTGTAGAGTGGCGTACCTGCACGCGGCTTTACACTAAGAACTAACTTACGAGAAACATGATTTCTGCTCTTCGAAACAATGGGAACAGCAATCTTTTCTTCTTTCTTCCTCTTCTCAGCTGCAGCAACTGCTCGTGTAGCTTCCTGTAGAAAGGCATAAATATATTCATAAAAAATAAAGATTAGGCATAAATAACATCACATCACATGACTTAAGTTTTATGACTATGAACTCTTGAGCTCAACAAACCTCATTAGTTTTCTTAGATATCCTCTCAATTGATTTTGACCACTTTAAACTAGAGCCACCAACACTCAAAACTTTAGACATCCTAAGAGAATATCCATGAGTTGATTTTGTGTAAACGGCACCTCTCTTTCTTGAGAGCAGCATTTTTTGGCTACACACCAAAAACCAGAAAAACACAGGCAGAAATGCATCATAGCCCCCCAAAAAAAAAGAGAAAAGAGAAAATCTTGAACCAGCAGCAAGAAAAATTTAAGATGTCGGAGTAACGTGCATACCTAAAGGCAGAGTAGTTGTTTGGTTTAGAACCTAAAGCAAGCATAACACTTCTCCTGTATGTAGCTCTTTTCCATGGAAATAAATGCGACAACACCTTCTGAGACCTTTCTGGATGGTTATGCTTCTGTGACGAGAGGACATCATGTAACTTCCACACAAATGAAAATTTTGTAGATCTGTAAGTCTTGGCAAAACCTGCAATTACCCAATGGTCATGGGTATTAACAGCATATGGATACCAATAAAAAACCAAACAAAAGAATGGAATTTCAGTCCTTCAAATCAAAACAAAAGACAGCATACCTTTACTTGATTGCCGCTTCCCAGAGCTTCTAAGAGGAAGTTCTTGAAGTACAAGCTTACTAGAGTTTACCTCCGCCACTGCATCCCCATTCGTGGCATGATTTTCCGCCACTGACGCTCTTACAAGCTGATTTTTCCTGCTCTTGTAGTAACCATCAGAAAAGGATGATTGGATTTTATCTACACCTGATATAGATTCTTCTTCAAAATCAGAAGCTGCGACCAATTGATTTGATCTTCTCTTAACATACTTTATCTTTTTCCTTGAGTTCCTTTGATCAAGAGTACTCTGGCTATCTGAATTGTTACATGAACCATTTTGGCAATTTTCAGGAATTGCAGACGACTTCTTAATCACATCCAAAGCACCTAAAATTTTAGAAGAACAGCCATTTCCAGAAGAAGACTCTCTCAAGTTGCAAGTGGTGGAGTTTGATGATTTCACACTACGATCTATGGGCGGTGCTTCAGGGCTTTCACATATATTTACCGGCTCAATTCTATGTACGGTTGGAGCATCAACACCATCAATCTTGCCATTAGATGGTTGTTTCTTCTTCAAATTATCTATACAAGGACTCCGCTTATAAATTGAGGAACTTAATCCAGGTGGAGTGGCAGTAGAAGGGGAAGGTTTTCTCACTAAGCTATTACCCTTGCGCATATATGAACTCTGAGCAGTTCTGGGCATATTTGTTTCACGACTTTGAGGCAGAGGCCAAGGTCGTAATTTTGTTCCTGCAACTGCAACAGAGGAGCTACCAGTTCGATGCCATGTCCTTGATTTTGTAGCATGAGTAGAAGGGAAATCACTTGATCTGTTAGAATTTATAGGACGAGGAAAAACATTCGGGACAGCAGATTTCTGCTGGCTCTTCTTCAAGATTGGTTTCCCATGAACAAGATTCAAATTCTGCACCAATTTACTAGTACCCTGAGGTACAGGTGGTGGGATCTTAGCAACAGTTTGTGCATTGCCTGAAGTTGCCTTCTGTACAAACTTCCCAAGAGAAAAGGTATTATTAGGATAAGCAGACACGGGTTTTCTGTTAAATCTTTCTTCTGCACCATAAACAATTCTGTTTCTTGGTTGACTTGGTGATGCCTTGGGATTACTTGGAAGACTAAAGTCTGAGAACGAAAGCAAATCTTCAGGATCAGAGTCAGAGTCTGTCAGTTCATCACTAGAATTGGGAAAACACGCATTGTTGTTGGAACAAGAAGATAAATCTTCTTTGAGAGCCAGATTATCCTTCATAAGAATGTTGTCGCCATCGTCCAGAGTCTTACCCATATCTGAACAAGAGAAGTTCCCCTTACAATCTTTTACTTCCACAACTATACTGCCACATTTATCGGCAGCTCTGACTGCAGGTGAATGAGTATCCTCTCTTTGACCAGCATCCTTGTCAGGTAATGGAGAAGATGCTTGGTCAAGTTTTGAGCGATTACTAGTAAGGCCATCTGCAATCAAATCATCTTCTAAAAGAGGTGACGGAGTCAATATTGGGTTGGCAACTTTCCTCTTCTTCCTGAATACTGGGAATGAGCCTTCTGCACCGAAGTCGAAACCAAGGCTCGAATCTTCAACTCCAAAAGTCCCTTCACTTGAACTGCCATCCTCCTCACAGCTCTCTCTCTCATGAGGAATTTTAACTTCTGCAGCAGAGATAAAATCATTTGCCCAAACTTGTGCAACTTCACCATTACTAGAGCTGGCTGTCTCATGATGCTCATTATTCTTTGGACCAGAAAGACCCATCTGAACGTCTTTAGCCAGATTATCCTTCACAAGAAGTTTGTCAACATCTTCCAGAGTCTTACCCATATCTGAACTAGAAAAGTTCTCCTTATCAACTTTTACTTCCCCGGATGTAGTACCACCACATTTATCGGCGGTTGTGAATGCAGGTAATTGAGTATCTTCTCTTTGACCAGCTTCCCTGTCAGAAATGTCAACATAATCAGTGTGCTGACTGAAGCCCAAACTGTCTCCATGACCAATATCCTCATTAGCTAAAACAGTTTCATCTACACGACCTTCGGCCTCATCAATTCTAAATTGGCACCCATGATAAGTGTTCTCAGTACTGGTCAACAATCTCTCTGTATGGCCAGGACACTGAGTAACCATATTGTCAGCCACATGCAGAGAAGCTGGCAATGTGGTTAAACAGCTTCTCTTTCTCTTTGAATTGGGACCAGAGGGTTCATTGCGATATCCTTCAACATCTACTTTCTTGGAAACCAAATCAGTATCAGGTACCTTCTGAATTTCTCTAAGAGTAGTATATACGTCGAGATGTAAAACAGCAGATGGAGCATCAATTTTATCACTAGTTATCTCACCTCTATCACTTGTCATCTGCAGACTGATTGAGTCTTCTTGAGGTTCATTCTCCACATTATAACCTGAAAGCTTAGAATCACTGGTGATACCACTTCCACTCCCAGAAACAGTGGACTTTTCTAGCAACTCTTCTGGAATTTCATGTGCATCAGATTGGGAATCTAAACCGCAAGCCAAAACATCGGATTTTACCATATCCTTGCTGTATTTAGCCAATTGTGAACTAGGAATACTATTCTCTTCCCTAATATTACTATTACTAGGCGTTATATCCATGCCTATATTAACAGCTGGACTAGCTGGTGTCAAAATAGCCTCGGCCACAAGAGCATTTGATTTAAATGAAATAGCAAGCTCCAGCCGATACTGCTCATGCTCTTTCTTATCCTCAGTTCTTGATACCAGCCCCTCAAGATCTTCTTTTCCCTTCCCTCCAAAACTATAGCTTCGTGATTCTTCTGAAATATGCTGAGAATGATAATCTTCAGTGCGCCTTCTGCAAACTTTTCCTAATTCATTCCTACATGAAGAACTTATTCTCTGCACTCTCCTCTTCTTACTATACCTAATAAAGTCTTTTTCACTAGCACCATTCCCCAACATACCACTAAATCTACCCGCACCCAAATCACTATCAAAAATTTCATGTTGCCTATTATCTGGTTGTTGCATGAACCCATCATGAATACCATATCCCCTTCTCCTCCGATCATGATCCCTATCATTGTACAACTCACAACCCCAGCCATTAATGCCATAACCCCGTCTCGTCCGATCATCATCCCTCTCATTATGCAATTCAGAAGCTCGATTATAAGTACCATAACCCCATCTCCTTTGATCATCATTCCCCTCATTTTTGTGCAACTCATAAACCAGGTCGGTAGTACCATATCCCCATCTCCTCGGATTATCATACCTCCCATTGTACAGCTCATGTGCCTGGTCATTTACATCATAACCTATTCTCCTTTGATCACCGTCCCTCTCATTGTACAGCTCGTGTGATCGACCATTAATACCAATGTCCCATCTCCTCTCATCAGTACCATGCCTCTCGTAGTACAATCGATGACCACTAGATAATAAATTACTGTATCTCTGGTAAACTCCACTATCAGAAACCTTATTATTAAGTTGTGCCGCGCCCCAGTGCAAATTTTCTGGAGGCAATCGGTCAATAAGATTATCACTACACCGCCTACCGAAATTCTCATTCCGGTCCGAATAATCATGGCTAAACCGCAATGGCAAGTTAACTCGCGGCGGTGGAGGAGGGGGAAGGGTGTTGGAATCGAAATTAGGTTTTGGTGGTGGATTGAATTCATAAAAACGGGATCTCTCCATCACAGAGAAACGCGGAGGGGAGAAAGGGAGAAGAGAGGGATAAGCGGGTTGAGGCGGCGGAGGTGGTGGTGGGTGGCGGGGGAAGGGTGGGGGGGAGAAACCAGGGAGATGGGTGGGATTATCATACCTGAAGTGGAGGCGGTTCTGGTGGCGGAAGAGAGGCGGCTGCGGTGGCGGAAGATCCATAACGCGATTGTCGTTTCGTAAGATTCTGGTTGAGTGTGGGAATTTTTCAATTTTGGGCGGCGGAAAATACGCACTCCTTAGAACATGTGGGATCACATATTCTTCTTCTTCATTATAGAAATTTCAGATATTTTATTTTTAACTACAGTGGACTGACTTGTTATCCTAATACAAATCCACTACCTGGCCCATATTTATGGTAAACTACTTTCACTTCAATTCGGATTGGATCAGTTACCTTTATTTTTATATTGGCATTATTTGTTTTTATCGGGTTTATGCATTTGGATCTTGTTAGCAGGGCTGTCAATGGGTCGGATTCTGGTCGGATAAGGCTCGTCCAGATCCGACTCCATTTATATCGGATCGAATCATGACGGATTCAGATCTTGCTCGGATCTAGATTTTTTGAATCCAACGAATCTTGGTTGGATTTGGCCGGATATTGGATCTTTTTCGGATCCAATAAATTTTCATTTAAAAAGTTAAATTAATATTTTTTCCTAAAACAAGGTTATTAACTTTTCAATTTTATTTAATTTTAACTCACATGTTCAAAGTTTCTTTACTATATTCATATTTTTAGAATGAAAATATTGGTTTAAATAAATTTATAAACGAGTTATAAATTACTATCTTATTAAATTGACGGTGAAATATTATTAATGATACTTACTTTTATAAAATATTATGTATATATATCTTTCTTTTTATTTATTGTCGGATACGGATCTGTAACGGATCGAATCGACCTAAATCCATATTCGCTCCATGAGTTTCGGGTTACGGATCTTTATAATCGGATTAGGTCCATCGAATCTCTAATCGGACAATTATCCTAATAAATCGGACCGGATTGAAATCCGCCCCATTGACAGCCCTACTTGTTAGTATTTCAAAATTTTCTAATTATATTTTTATATTTATTGGATAATCGAATTTTCATTTGAGAAATTGGATATCATGAATTTTCAAATACATCATTATCTCGTCTAACAAGTTTTATAATATTTCAACCTGAAAGGAACTTGAACTTTTTTCATTGTTTACAAAATTTCAACATAATCAATTTACAAAATGTTTAATCCCTTACATCGAAGTATTTATTAGGTACCATCAGAAAATAAAGATATTGTTAATGTATCATAATTTTTTCATTATGTTAAGTGAGAATGAGACATCAAATAAATAAATGAAAATATTAATTCATATCTTATTAAGTTCGTCATAAAATATTGATAGCATTATTTATATATGTAAAATATTATTTGTGAAACTATAAGACCGGTTTGAATTTTTAGATTAGGTTATATTATATTTTTAATTGATAAGGTCGAATTAAAATAAGTTCAAGCCTTAGCCTGAAGCACAATCAATTATAGTCTAGTTCTTGCCGACCACTTAAATTTGAAATGAGTATTGAGATGGATTTTTTCTATGTTGCAGTTTAATGAAAGATAATTGTTTGCTATAAATTTGTCTGGCTTGCCTCGATGTGCAATTGACTCGATGCAATTGACTCGATGTAAAATAAAGTGAGTGCGGGCGTGCCAATGTCTGTGCGTGCAAACATAACGGTTTAAAATGGACATATTATTATGAATATGAGATATAAATTAATGTCCTGACAAGGCTGACTTCTAATCAATTGATTGTGGCGGAGTAGGCAAACTCTACCCCTTATTCTTTTCAATGTCTGCCTGGCCGCAGGACTTAACAATTTAATTTATGATAACCTTTTGAAATGCCAAAAACTTTGTAGCCACATCAGTGGCTCGCTCGATATGCCAAGGGATTTGTAGAAACATTGATTATCGAGCTGATTATTAAGCAATCTAAAACATGTCAACCTAATTTAAAACCTGAATTAACAGACTATCGATATAAAGTAAAGACATATTAAAATCACTTGATGAAAACATACTCGTAAATAAAATCAGGAGATTAAGGCCAAGTACTTCAATATATTAAATAAACATAGTGTTGATGAATGAAAATACATGAAGTCTAGCCTAAACATGTTCCCTCGATTTACAAGAGTGAAAGAGTATGTAAAGTTATAATTAAACTCCTTTGTTGGCATCAGAGTGCCAATCGAGGTGATGAATCCCTTTAGCTCTTGATGAATTGCTCCTTGGTTGGCAGGAAGACTGCCATATGAGTTGATATGTAGTATGCACCTTGTTGACAGAAAAGTAACATTGATGGCAGGTGACTACCATCGATGGATCGCCCAACCTTGGCAGATGACTACCAATCGGGCTCCTAACCAGCGGGTGGCCACTGGAAAAAGCATCTATTGAGCAGATGGCTACTCAACAGATAGCTATCAGGCAGATGGCTACTTGATGAGTTTACCATGTAAATACGTGGGCACTTACATGATGGGTGCAACGTACTACTTGCTGGAAAACTAACGGTTGTCCTGAGGAACGGCTTTGCTGACGGCGGAAGCAGCTTTGCTGCGTACTTTGAGAGGCGGCGGTGCTAGACTTCAAGCTGTCATGTCCTGCGGCTTGCTGAGGACTAACGGTTGATTTCGAGGAGTTGGCGTTGCTGACTAACTTACAGAAGCAGCGTTGCTGGACTTCCGATGGGCATGATGCCGGATTCAGTGAAGACTGAAGAGTTGATTGATTGATTGAGTGTGTGTGTGAATGTGGCAGCCTCCTAATATTTATAGTTGCTTGCCGATTTGATCGGCTGATGGCTTTCTTCCTCCACTACCTCCACTACTTCCACTACTGGCGGTTGTCTCCCTTAACCCCACGTTCAATTTCAGGATGTAGCTGGCAGTTGAATTTGAATTCTGGCCAATCTCTTAGTCTTTTAGCTCTTGTAACTGATTTTGAGACATTTAAGGGAGTTTGTTTGTATTAAACTCAACTAACCAGCTAATTACGTGGCTTTTGTGGTTATCTTTAATTAATTACCTTTTATAATTAATTAAATAACCACTTCTGCTACTTGGCTAATTCCAGGCCATGCCCACGGTTGGGCCCTTAAATTAGTTGTACTTGGGCCACTCCATTTATCTTTTAATTGCAATTAATTAGATTAATTAATTATGTTAGCCACTGGCCCCAATTATTCATATGGGCCATTAGTCAATTCATTAGCTTGGGCCCACAATTAACTAGTCAATTTGGGCTAATTAGGCCAAAGCCGGCCTGATCTGCTTTGGTCTTACTTCATTGGGCCTGTTCTATTCGGCCCAAGCTTTTCATCAATCCATTATCGAGCCATTATTCCTCGACAATCCGAGGGTGATTTTTTGGGTACAAACAATGCCCATCGTAAGTCGTATCTGATGAAATTAATCTGATAAATTAATTTAATCAGATTAGACTTAGCTTTTCATAATCTTATCTCACTTTTTCTAATTGGGTATGACCTTAGCATGCTCACTGTCTTCAATTTGTAGCCATAATTAGCTAGCTATAACTATCTAGTTATAGCACTAACTATTCATTCTCCTAGGGACTCTCAAGAGTCCCTAATCAATCATCCATCTTTTTGCCAAGCATCAATATTCGAGCCATTTTTCTTTCTCTCTCCCCCTTTTCGGCCATATCTTTTATTTTGTATTTATCCTCCTTTTGTTTGATTGGCCCAAAAGTCCTCTCTCACTTTCTTCTTCTTCGCTACTTCTTCTTCTCTGCAAGCACCTATCTCAAGGAGTCCAGAATTCTTTGCCATTAAAGCCTCAGTTTTCTCTCCATCTACTTTCCACCCACCATGTCTGCTCGTTCCGGAACCCATTCCGACAAGGTCGACGTCTGTATCCTCACTCAAGTCCTCGAGGAAACCCCATATGGCACCACCATTGGCCCCTTTCACTCTTCGGTGGACATTCCCCCCAATTTCTGAGCATCCAATCATTCTTCCCGACGAAACCTTGCCCTTCTCCCAAGGCCCAACCGTTTTTAAATCGACCACTCGCTGCTGGCCCTGGGCGGGTTCACCCATTCACTCCGACTGGCTCATATGGTGCACTCGTGTTGAAAAACACTTTGCTGACGTGTGGAAAAAGGCTGAGATCTACTCAGCACTGGAGTTTTGCAAGAAGGGTTTATCTCTAAACCTTCCACTGATCAGGGCTGCTGCCCAGTTCTGGTGCAGGGCTGACAACACCTTTCATTTCGCTCACGGCCCTATGACCTTGACGATCCTCGATATTATGGCCATCAGCGGCCTCAGCCCGACAGGGGTTATATCGACCCCCAACCGTCTGCTGGAGATGATGCCTACCACTTTTCTATTGCCACTGGGGAAGATGGTCAATTTCTCTATGGTTACGGCTCGATCATAGGTAAATACAAGGATCTCCCTGATTCTGTCGCTGTGACCCATCAAGAACACATCCACTTTCTTACTTTGTGGCTGTCGAGGTACATTTTCTGCACTCCTGCCATCTCCGTCACCAAGGAGTTTACTGCCATTGCACTGAGCATCGCTCGAGGGGCCAAGGTTGCCCTGGCTCCAGTTGTTTTTTCAAGCTTCTGTGTGGGTATGGAGGGTTTCTTGTCCACAGCCTGCTGCTCTCTGCAAGGCCCGATGTGGATGCTGCAGGTTTAGTTGTTTGCTTACTTCTCTGATTTCTGCCTATTCACCGATACCCCTCTGGATGGTGAAATTTATGCTTTATTTGTGGCTCGACAAACTCTCCCCCCTCCAAATTTTTACTAATTCTTTTCTCGAATGTACAACAAAGTGAAGGGCCCCGAGCCCAATTTTTCTGTTTTTTGTTCCAAGGCCTTGTCAGCTCTTTCACCCCCTCTCTGTCGGGGCATTCTCTAAGTAGTTCCCAGAAGACGTGGGCTTGCTTCCTTACCTCTCGGGACATCCCTGCCGGCTTTAAGGTCACAAATGCTGGGGAAGCTTCCGATCGGAAGCCTCTGAAGTGCACTGTCCGTTTTTACCCAGCACACTATGTGGCCAGACAATTTGGCCTTGCTCAGATGATTCCTCGATATGGGATTTCTCTCAGTGGTCGCAATGACAACTTTACCGAGCTGTCTGACATGGATAGCTCTGATGAGCTCCATCGAGGCTGGCGGTCAGCTAGGGATGCTTTCGTCCTCAAGCCTTATCCTCTCAATCCTACATGTTCTCCTGACTTCATTAAATGGTGGGATGGTTACTTGGCTTACACACGCAAGGCCGCCTTTCATGCTGCTGCTGCCATGTTCATGGTCCCCAACCATCCCGATGTAATATCATGCGACGGCCCCTTCCTTGACCCCACTGCTGTGTCAATCAAGACATCCAAGAAAGGTATGCCTGCCATCATTTCCCGTTTTCAAAATTTTTATAATGTGACTTGGGACCCAACCCGCAAAACCCAAGTCCTTGAACAGGCTGCTGCCAACTTTGAGTTATTGAAAAATGATAGGATAGCCAAAGCTAAATTGGCTCACTCGAAATTGGCCAAAAAACGTGGGGGGCCAGGTGAGATACCTCATTGGTACTCCTTTTATAAACCCTTTGGCCCATCATTGCCTCTTATACCCGATTTTGATATGCCATCTACGCCTCTCCTTGATACTTCCAAAACCCTAGCCCCTAAAGCCTGATCATTTCCTGGGCCTAGGCCTCAAGTATCCCTCACGGGGTATAATGCCGATGACCCTCAAGTTATGGCCAAAATTTATCTCCTTTGTGAGTATCGAGAGGAGGCTACTTATGTCCTCGATGAACCAGGTAGTTCATGTTCTTATCCTTTATTTATTTTCTCTCAATATCTTACCTTTTTGTATTGGCTTCGTAGGGAAAAAACCATCCACTTCCCAGGCTGCCAAAAAGAAAGTTGTTAAGGAAATCCCAATACCAAAAGGGATTCCCATCAAGCCTGTTGATCCGCCACCATCATCGTCCTCCCCTGATCTTTCTGCTTCCTTGCAGGAGTCTGATCCTCCTGTTTCTCAAGAGAAGGTAATTGACCTTCCAGTTCTTTATGTCAGACGTTCCCGTCGGCTCTTCATACGTCGGGGTGGCACTAGTGCCATAGTCGTGAGCAGTTCCGACGAGGAGGTATTCTTCCTATACTTCGTTTTTTCTTGACCTCTATGTGTTAACAAATTCTCCTTTGGTTTTCTTTATCAGGAAGTGAGCTCTGCTCCCCTTAAACGGCGTCCCCGGAGTCGATGGGCTCTGAAGATATTGCGTTGCATCCATTACAGCAGAGCTGTCTGACGGTTGACTCGTGACACCTTTTTCTGATTCTTTAACTTCCACGTCGGTTCCATTTTTCTTGGCTTCAAATTGACTATCGATTTCGTCGAACTTAGCCCTTATGTCCTCATCCTCCTCTACATCGAGAAGGTCCAGCTCTGGGACTGTCCCATACTTGGCTTTCCCTGAGGCCTCCCATTTAAAAGTAGCCACTTGATTAATGGACTGAGCTTCCTTGGTCTCTTGTTTGAGCGTCATTTCCACAGCTTGTGGTTTTTCTGACTGCTGTTTCATCGGGGCCTTACCTTTAGCTATTTCGATCTCCTTTCTTTGGCGTAAGAAACGCCGATATTGAGTCCTAGTCATCTGGTCCGTTCTCTGATTTCTTGGGAACTTGGGGTGCTTGACAGGCACCCATCTCCCTACCTGAGTGTTTGCAGGGGTGTGAACGGTTTGTGGCCTGGATGTCCCAGGTGAGATTATCCTTGTTGACGGTCTGTATTCTCGATTTCTGAAGTTACTTGTCGGCCTAACATGCCTGACTGGTGGTGATCGATCCCTGATCCTACGGCTTCGACTAGTATCCTCTTGTGAACGTTGGGGAAACTTAGATATGCCATTGTCCCGACGTGGCTCTACTGCGGATGGTGTCATCTGTAAAGGTGCTGGTGCTGGAGGTGGCATCACCTGATATGGGTATGGCCCCTGCGCTGCATTTGGCCATAGCATGTGTGGGTTATATATACTTGGATTCATGAACAAAGGCACTGTCGCCAGATCAGAGTGACATCTGGCACATAAACCCATGCTCATTGACATTACAGGGCATTGTTTATCCTCTTTGTCGGCCTGTTCTGTCGTTGCATCAGTGGTTCCTACCATGTTTACCCCTACCTCGTTCTGCTGAAATGGATTGGCATCCACCATTATCGGCTTTGTGATCTTCCAATCAGGGGCAAATTTCAGAATGCCCTTGTCAAGGTGGTCCTGTACCATCCACCTGAATACAAGACAATCATTTGTGGAGTGAGTCCACACATCATGATATTTGCAATACGTTTTACCTGCGATCTTCACGGGAGATGGCATCACGTGGTCTCCTTTCAGCCTGAGGATCTTATCAGCCAGTAGTTGGTAAAAAATGGCCTCTGTTTTCGAGACATCAAACGAATAACGCCTCTCTCTATCTGTCTTATATTCCGCGTCCCTTCTTACCAAATTGCTGGGTACCTTGATGGTCGGCTAAGGTTCCTTTGGCTTGGCTAGAGCTTGACAGACAGTATTCTTTGGGCAGACTACTTCGGCCAATCCAATTTCGACGTTCGACTGTTCCGCTGGCCTGTTCATCGGGTCTTCACTGGAGTCTGCCATGCCCACTTGATAATAGTTCCCTCTGGGCTGACGTCCGTTTTCATCCCTCAAGACCCTCTCATATCTGACCGCGTGATCGGTCAATTCGAACAAGTCCTCGTGGTATTGAGCCATCATTATCTTCCTCAGCTCGAAATGCATTCCATGTATGGCTATTTTGATGCATTCCTTTTCAGGTAGAGGAATGGCACAGAATCCCCTAGCTCTGATGAATTTCTTCATGTAATCTTCTACGGATTGCCCTGTTAATTGTTTCATGTTAGATAATTCAATAACCGATACCTCAAGCGGAGCCTGGTAGTGATTTATGACGAATACTTTCTCCATAGCTGGCCAATCTGGAACAGATCCGGGCTTCAAGTTGGCATACCAATGGAACGCCATTCCTCGATGCCCTGTTCCCTTGTTTCCTCATAAACATCTCCTGGGCCTGGTTAACTGTCAACAGATCGTCCTGGCCTTCCATGGCCCTGTATGTCTTTTCATAAGCCGATGATACGGCTGGATGCCCTTCTGGAACATATCCCATGTTCTCTAATCGTTCCTCCTCTGATCTGCCCCCCGAGTCAGGTCGCATGCATCTAATTCGAGAAGTGCTCCCCTTCCTGTCGGGAGTGCTGTTTTGTCCATTGCCTTGTTTGTAGGGTTATTCATCTCGCGGCCCGCTACCCCCGATATATATCGCAGGTGCTTTACCTTTGTCTGCGGCGTTTTTAGGCGGCCCAGTCCATGCCTGCGCTTGTATCCCGTTGGCCAACGTATTGATGCTCTCAGCTAGCGTGGCCATTTTCGCTTCCAAACGTGTCAGAGATGTATTTACAGTGTTGCTGGCTTCTGTGTTGGCCTGACTAGCAGCAGTGGCCGATCCCAGCATGTTTTCAAATTTGTTGATCACATTGGACCATTCATCTTGTTTTGCCTCGAGATCCCTTGTCAACTTCCGAACCTCTTCTGTCAGTTCTTCCATCTTGTCAATCCCCTCCATTGATAGCGGGACCGTAGATAGATTTTCCGACACTAAGGAATGTGTGAGATCTGATTGAGTCCTTAATATGCTTGATCGTTTCTTTCGCGTTATCGGTGGAAACATCTGACAACAGCAAAAGATCAGCTGATTAGCTTTAAATAATTTTTGTTTTGGCAAAAAGATTATCATGTCCCACCGGGCGTGCCAAAATATTGTTTGCTATAAATTTGTCTGGCTTGCCTCGATGTGCAATTGACTCGATGTATAATAAAGTGAGTGCGGGCGTGCCAATGTCTGTGCGTGCAAACATAACGGTTTAAAATGGACATATTATTATGAATATGAGATATAAACTAATGTCCTGACAAGGCTGACTTCTAATCAATTGATTGTGGCGGAGTAGGCAAACTCTACCCCTTATTCTTTTCAATGTCTGCCTGGCCGCAGGACTTAACAATTTAATTTATGATAACCTTTTGAAATGCCAAAAACTTTGTAGCCACATCAGTGGCTCGCTCGATATGCCAAGGGATTTGTAGAAACATTGATTATCGAGCTGATTATTAAGCAATCTAAAACATGTCAACCTAATTTAAAACCTGAATTAACAGACTATCGATATAAAGTAAAGACATATTAAAATCACTTGATGAAAACATACTCGTAAATAAAATCAGGAGATTAAGGCCAAGTACTTCAATATATTAAATAAACATAGTGTTGATGAATGAAAATACATGAAGTCTAGCCTAAACATGTTCCCTCGATTTACAAGAATGAAAGAGTATGTAAAGTTATAATTAAACTCCTTTGTTGGCATCAGAGTGCCAATCGAGATGATGAATCCCTTTAGCTCTTGATGAATTGCTCCTTGGTTGGCAGGAAGACTGCCATATGAGCTGATATGTAGTATGCACCTTGTTGACAGAAAAGTAACATTGATGGCAGGTGACTACCATCGATGGATCGCCCAACCTTGGCAGATGGCTACCAATCGGGCTCCTAACCAGCGGGTGGCCACTGGAAAAGGCATCTATTGAGCAGATGGCTACTCAACAGATAGCTATCAGGCAGATGGCTACTTGATGAGTTTACCATGTAAATATGTGGGCACTTACATGATGGGTGCAGCGTACTACTTGCTGGAAAACTAACGATTGTCCTGAGGAACGGCTTTGCTGACGGCGGAAGCAGCTTTGCGGCGTACTTTGAGAGGCGGCGGTGCTGGACTTCAGGCTGTCATGTCCTGCGGCTTGCTGAGGACTAACGGTTGATTTTGAGGAGTTGGCGTTGCTGACTAACTTACAGAAGCAGCGTTGCTGGACTTCCGATGGGCATGATGCCGGATTCAGTGAAGACTGAAGAGTTGATTGATTGATTGAGTGTGTGTGTGAATGTGGCAGCCTCCTAATATTTATAGTTGCTTGCCGATTTGATCGGCTGATGGCTTTCTTCCTCCACTACCTCCACTACTTCCACTATTGGCGGTTGTCTCCCTTAACCCCACGTTCAATTTCAGATGTAGCTGGCAGTTGAATTTGAATTCTGGCCAATCTCTTAGTCTTTTAGCTCTTGTAACTGATTTTGAGACATTTAAGGGAGTTTGTTTGTATTAAACTCAACTAACCAGCTAATTACGTGGCTTTTGTGGTTATCTTTAATTAATTACCTTTTATAATTAATTAAATAACCACTTCTGCTACTGGGCTAATTCCAGGAAATGCCCACGGTTGGGCCATTAAATTAGTTGTACTTGGGCCACTCCATTTATCTTTTAATTGCAATTAATTAGATTAATTAATTATGTTAGCCACTGACCCCAATTATTCATATGGGCCATTAGTCAATTCATTAGCTTGGGCCCACAATTAACTAGTCAATTTGGGCCAATTAGGCCAAAGCCGGCCTGATCTGCTTTGGTCTTACTTCATTGGGCCTGTTCTATTCGGCCCAAGCTTTTCATCAATCCATTATCGAGCCATTATTCCTCGATAATCCGAGGGTGATTTTTTGGGTACAAACAATAATTTCAAGTTTAAATTTGTGAGTTGAGTTGAATGATCATATGGCATTGCAAACAGAGATAGAAGTGAAGATTTTAAAGATAATTATTTATTGAAACCGAATTTTTATTCTAAATCCAACCAAAAATCGATTATCTTGTAGAATGTGAACTTGAACTCATATCTGATTTGGTTATGGAGTCAGACAAATCTACTCCAAGTCCGATCCCAGCATATATTTACTTTAAAATTAAAACTGCTCTATAACATTTAATCTAATTTTTATCGTAATGGCATTAGCAAACATCATTACAAATTAAAAAACTTAAAGCTTTTCATCAAAATGGAGATTTTTTTTTATACAAAGTGAGAAAAGTCATTGTCAACATCAACATGGATTTGCATCGCACTTTATTTGCACATGGAAAGGGGAAAAAAATAGAAGTGGTGGAACTTCACTATTTAATATGATAGGATTTGTGAGGTCTGTGAATGAATTAAAGATCATTTTCAAGCCATAAAGTTGTAAATGAAATTAACATCACTCACTTTATGTAAATAATGCAAAATATTCATGAGGTAGATTTTGGATTTCAAAACCAAAAGCACAAGCTACTAACACCAGAGCATGAATCATTGATCACAAGTTCAGCAATCATCACAGATGAAATCGACAACCTAAAGTACAAAATCTGGCTAATTACAACTCGAAAGAATGAATTTTTCAAGACTAGTACTTTATATATCATGTAATATTACACTATTAAAACGAGGGTCCATATGCATTCAAGTACAAATTCGCGTACTTTTTTTATTCAGATTCAATCGTATCCTATATATACATTCTGATTCATATCCATTCACGAGTAGTAAGGGAAGGAGGAGGGCACACCCGAAAACAACCTCACATCCAAGCCCAACAACAACGAGGAACACGAATACAATGAGGCATGCATAATGGAGTAGAATAATTTCACGAGAATTTTTAGTTAGTCGAAGCTTGAGGTACGACTCCACCTGCCTCGGAGATAATCTTCGAAAGAAATATTTTGTTCAATGCTGCTTAGGGAGAGAGAATCTTCCTCCATACCAAGCAATGCAAGGTTCAAGTGGGATTGAAGATTAGCTTGTGAAAAGGTTTCATCGTCTAATGCTTCAGACCCGTCTATAGTATTAGTTTCTAGCTTGGTTTCTGACCCCTCAGATGCATTCACTTGAAGCCTCATCCACTTCATTATCTCGGTATCGCCCTGGAGAAGCTTCAGAACCTGCAATAAGAGAAAAAAATTGAACATACATCTAAAGTCTGCACTTTCAGTCCCACACTTATTAGTTAACAACTAGGGAAATTTAGAATGACTTACGAGGCTCATTTGGGGCCGAGCTCGTGGTGCACGTCTAATACAGAGTGAAGCAGCTAGGACCATTCTCTCCACTTGTTCATGATCATAACTACTGCCCAAGTTTGGGTCAAGCAATCGAGCAAACTTCTCAGAATTTAGAAACGTCCTTGCCTGCAAAATCATGGATCTTTTTTACTTTTCTGAGTCCGTGAATCAATGACATAATGAGTCACAAAGAACATACCCACATAACAAGGCTCTCTTGGCCCTTTGGACAATCATTACTTATAGGCTTTCTTCCTGAAAGAAGCTCTAGCAGAACTACCCCATATGCATAGACGTCAATCTTCTCGTTTACTTTGCCATACATGAAATATTCAGGAGCCAAGTATCTACACACAAACAAAATATTTTTTTTAGTTTTTTCCTTAATTATAATCGGAGAACGATTTTAAGAATCAAAGTTTAATTACCCAAATGTCCCAGCAACATCAGTGCAAGTAATGTAAGATGAAGTTGTTGATGCCCATTTAGCAAGGCCAAAGTCGGAAAGCTGAAAATAATTGAAAAACAATTGTAAGTGAAGCTTTATAAATAGGAAATGAAATGAATGGCATATTGTTATAGTACCACCTGTGGCTCAAAATCATCGGATAGAAGTATATTAGATGATTTAACGTCTCTGTGGATCACAGGCTGAGCTTCTCGATTATGAAGATAATCCAAAGCCTTGGCTACGCCAATAGCAACCTTATATCTCTCACTCCACCCGAACGCCACTTGGTCTTTTTTACTACCTAAGTCATCATATTTAATTTTGTTATGAGACTACAAATTTTTAAGGGGGGGAAGGGAAATTATCGTGCAAGTTCATACCATCAAGATTCTCTTCAAGGCTTCCTCTAGATAGAAAATCGTAAACCAAGAGAAGGTTATTGTCCTCGAAACAGAACCCGAATAGTGAGATTATGTTTTTGTGATTCAAAGCAGTAATGATCTCGATTTCAAGAACAAATTCTTTCAAAGCATCTTCTGATGGCTTTAATATCTTCACTGCAAGTTCCTTTCCATCCGGAAGGCAACCTTTATAAACTCGACTGCTGCCTCCTTTACCTATCATATTCTCTGGAATTTCACAAGTTCAAGTCAGTTAAGGAGTGCATGTAATCAAATCTTTATTAGTTCAATCTCAAACAAATTATAGATAAAGATTAAAACCTGGCAAAAAATTGGATGTTGCTGAAACGAGTTCGTGGAATTTAAACAATCGGCAGGTAGCTGAGTACTTCTCGTGAAAACCCTCCAGTTCTTTCGGTAAAGTTGTAAAATTCTCGATTGGAACAATTGCACCTGTTTTTCCATCAAGTTCAGAATCATCACTATCTTTAGTATATGAATTCACAATCGACAAACAATATCTACTCGGTAGCCTCATTGCCCATTGAACCACAGAGACATGCTGCACATGGGAATTATTTGATGGCATATTTGCAAATATGGCTCGACGAAGAAGTGGCCAACCTGGCTTTAGTTCCGGTAATTCTTTTAACAAAAGTGATATCGAACTAGATGAACCCTCTAGCTTCTGTACAGGTACAATAGCCATTGAATTCTCCTTATTTTCATCATCATTTGAAGGCTCCTTTTCTAGCGCCGTTGAATGTGGCGAACAAATAGTACAATTCAATTCAACTTTAGGACTAGCTATGGCCAGATGTGATTTATCACAAGTACCCTCATCCCACATCAGCATTGGCTTAAAATCACGGCCATTGTTAAGTACATTAACGTTCTTAGTAAATGATCTCTGAAGGGCTTGAAGTAAACCATTTCTACGGTGATGTTCAATTTCTGCTCGAGTTAAAAAACAATTAGTACGGAATTTGGAGAAAAGAGTTATCGATCAATTCAATTATTTACTAGGAAAAAAAAAAAGACTACCTTCAATGTTAACGCGACATGGTGAAGTGGATTCTCTATGAAATACGATTTTCCCATTATTAACAGCAAATACCGAACAATCTTTGGACAAATTTTTAGCACAGTATTTAGCAACAGAGGTGGATGAACGAATTGTGTGATGAGTTTGAGCAATTCCTAATATAACCTCGGTTGCATAGTTAGATTTGGCTTCACGAACAAGAATTTTTCGAACTGATGTACCCCTGCAGATTTTTAGTTTGAGATCTACCTGCAGCATTTTCAACAAAATCCATTTTTTTACATCAAATTTCATCAGATAAATTGCAATAGATTAGTACATTCGAGGTGAGGACCTAACTCAATTGAATAAAATAAATAAAAAAGGCTAGAAACCCAAAAGCATAAGTCATAAATGCAGATTTATTAAATGCTTAGGTTTGGGTGCCTAGATCCACCGACACTGTTTTGAGCTAACATTCATATTATTAGCACTAACATGACGATGGCCTTTCATCCAAGAAAATAAAAGGTAATTAACTACAATAAATCAAGAAAATAAGAACAACCCAAATTGAATTGAGATTAATTTACAAAAAAAAAAGAATACCTGTTTCAGATTACAGAATCCATCATAAACTGCTAGGATTGAATCAAATGCTCTAACAAGTGAGAGAAGAGATGATTTTCCATCACGATCCACAATTTCTGCACAATCCCATTTCATAAAACATATTAATTTCACAATTGAATTAAAGAAAAACAGAACAGAAGCTAAACCCTCAAAAAAATTCTTGCTTGTTCACATTTACATATTTTTTCAGAGAAAAAAACAACATTAAATCATAGTACTCTGTATGACTATCAAAAGTATAAAAAAAATGCAATCAGACAAAAATTGTTCTTACCATTGTTGTTAAGAACATGAAGTGCAATGACGCGATCACCAGCTCGAGCAACTTTCACGAGAGCCCACGTCAGCAATTCTCTGCTGTGTGAATCCAATTTCACACCCACAACCACCGTCCGCCCACCGGAGCTTTCTTCGCCGCCGGAAACCACAATCTGAGTCATTCCCTCCAAAAAAAAATCAAGAATTTTTTTTTTCTTTCACCGGTGGGAATATTGAGAATTCATTGAAAAAATAATGGGTCATATAAAAAGGGGTCTTTTTTTGGTTGGTTAAAACGGTTTGTGTAGTATAACTGAATATTTTGAGTATTTTATGGTTTGCTTTTCAAGATGTTTTAGCAGAAGTCGGGTGTCAGAATTTTCATATGCTGCCTGAAACTCTTTTCTCTGTTACCAAAAATTAGATGAAGAAAAAAGTGTTGTGTTGGTTTGCTGCACTCATTTAAGTTATCATGATGAAACAAGCTTTTTTGCTATGAGGGTGGGACCCACTAGGGGGTGGGGGTTGAAGACTTGAAGTAACTTGTGGAGATAGGTACAAGCAATATACCAGCAGCCACCAGAGGGTAGACTAAGGGACTGCAAAATTAATTTTAATTTAACATATGGTGATTAAATAAACGAAATAAGATAAGGATGACAAATTTATTGAGAAAAAATATTTAAAAGGGTAAGACGAAAGTTGGAATAGAGATTGATGAAATTGAATTGGCTAGATATGAAGTTATTGCAGAGGATATTAGGGATTTCGGGAATCTTATTTGATTTTATGATTGTGATGTTATAATTTTGGTTTTAATCTTTTGTGGGTAGTGCATATTTACATTTTGATCTGAAATTATGTATCAAATTGGAATGCATCTAATATTCTTGTTTTATGCCAAATTTTAGTGTCATATTTGATGTCAAAATTTAATGTCACATATATATATTCATTGACAATCGTGATTATTGACGGATTCAGGATCGAAGGATCGGGAAGATTTTAATTATCACAAGAACTAGTTGAAAATGATATTTAATATATTTTATTTGCATAAAAATATATTATCAATTAGAACTATATAGAATTCAAAATACTAAAGTAAATTTAATTAAAAATTATCATAGTGTACACGATATTTTCTCATATCATAAAATTCATTTATGATAGAATCATTAGTACCAAAATTCTCAACAATTTTCTTTTTTATGTAAGTAACCCAACAATTCGCAAAGATTGATCTTTCATTTTGTTTCTAATTAAGCTTATTTTGACTAAATTCATTGCTAAAAACAATCAATAGGTTGTTGAGGTGGTAACAAGAAGAGTTATTATAGATGAATCAAAAGATCAATTACAGGCCATAGACTTTCTTTTACTCTTTTTTATTTTTTTTTAAAGGCAATCCATCACCGTGATAGTTGTATACATGCGTAGTAGTGACATCAGAACTATGTGAGATCGTAGTTGTTTTTTTTTCATATCGAACATATTTATATAAAAATTACTTGTTATTACAGTTATAGTAGCAATTGACATGTTTCTTAATTGCATTTCACTCTGAAAACTCGTGTATGTCTTAAGTTTTCAAGGTTTAAAGTCAAGAACGCTTTCAACATTCTCTAATGTTTTATTATTGTTTGTGATTACGGAATCATGTAACTTGAAATAACGTTGAAATTGACCATAACAAATAAATTTTAGATCATAATTGGCTTATTATTCACGTATTAAAGCAACATTTGAAGATTTCTACACACATTATCACAATATCAAATAAAATCATTGTATTAAATGAATATCAACCTACATATATAATTTCATGTTAGTGTACGTAATTAACTAGATACTAGTGATTAAGTTGTATTTCTATATTAAATTAGTTCTAACACCAATATTTGGGAAACAAAAAAATTGTATTACTATTGAACTAAAGACAAGCAATAATAGGAAATTGAGGGAATATGTTGTTTTAATATGGCAACAGGAATGGGGTAAATAGTTTGCTTGAGATATCTGAACAAACGGCAAGTATTTTCTAAACGCAATTATCACATAAGGTAAGATCAGGCTCCACGCTTATAGGGTCAGCATGCCAAACTTTGGAACCATAGATTTTGACCTTCAATCTGTTTGTCTAATTTATTCTTAATTAATTTAGTAATTAATTATGATTGAATTAACTCTTGAAACCAATAATTATTAAAACGACTTTCCTTAGTCGGCTAGTATTCATCTAATTGTTTGTTTATTACTATTATTTTTTCAGAATATCTAATAAATATTATATAATTGATTTTTTTTTTCTCCATTAACATTCAGATTTTGAATTCGATTCAATCCACTTCACGAAAGGTTAGAAACGTTAAGTGGAAACATCTCTCAACAAGAACTCGAACTTGAGTTCACTGCATTGTGAGGACTACTCCATTTCACTATACCGGTCACATATTGTTATATAATATAATCTATATATGAGATATTACATAGATCATTAAAGGGTATGGGGCCTAAACTATTTTTATTTGAAATGGCCACATCGGCCTTTGCTATTTTAACCAAATGAGAGACTCAGTATTGTGAATTGTTAAATTTTAAAGACCTTAATTATATTACTATTAATTTATTCAAATATATATATTCAATCTTACCATTTGAACAAAACTTCGGTCACACAATCTAAAACTTTTTCAAAGACTCAGAACTCAGTTAATGATTTGAAATAAATTACAAGAAAAATAGTTTAAAAAAACGTAACATCAATTAATCATGACACGTGATTGAGGTAGCTGTGCTCTTGCAAGAGAACTATGTTATTGTTAACTTAAAAAAAAAAAAAAAAAAAAAAAAAATAATATAATTGTAATAGAGGTCATAAATGGCTCTTTGTTGTTATGGGTGGCTCTTAAATCTCTAACCCTTTGAGTTCATATAAAATATGGTTGACCCATTACATTCTTAGAACAAAATCAACAATATCTTAATATTCATTATTTCGTTTCCCATAATTGGCTAGGGGGTAGGGATCATAAAAGACATTCTTGTTTTGCAAAATACAATAATTTATAAACTCTTTCCCGTTAATTATACGTGTGGTCGAGCCTAACTATGCTTAATTATATTTTGTTTCTACATAAATCTTTCTTCAATGTTAGAGATCGTGATGAGTTTGAGATTGACAAAGCCACCAAAAAGTGACATACTATCTTTTCTAATAGTGCTTTTGGAAATTTCTATTTTGATTCAGTTGCAATATTTTTTTTGCTATAAACCAATTCAAGAACACGATTGTGATTTTTTATTTTTTTTAATTATTACTCTTGTAATATTTTGTTTTATCATAAAAATTTACAATATAAGCTAATTGACATCATCTTTATAACTGAAAATCAAATTAAATTATTCGATGTTGACTTGAGCTCGATTTGCCGTATATATAAAAAAATACTAGAACAATATTTTTTGTTGTGTAACTTTTGAAGCTCGAATTGATATGTTAGAAAATGACCTATCAAGATGGTCGATACTCGACTCGAGTTCGTTCCGTAAAAATTCATTTCAGCTCGATTCGTTTAATGACTAAATCAAGATCAAACATAACTTTAAACTCGATATAAAATTTCAATCATGCATTAACATTATATTATTTACAATAAAATAGATTACATATATTTGTGTTCCTATTTTTTTTTTTACGTTATAACGCTACTACTAATAAGAATTGAAGTGGCTAATTTTACCTATCATGTTTTGGATCGAGTCTTTTTCATCTTTTAAAATATTAAAGGGAAAATTGCTTTTTTGGTACCATAGGATATATCTACTTACAATTTTGGTACCATTGGATACGAAAATGCAAATTTGGTACCATAGGATAGGTTTTCATTACAAATTTGGTACAAAACCCAATTTTCCCTCAAAGTTAATGATAATTTAACCCCTATGAAATGCATAATGTTCAATTTACCCCCTCGTGGTTTAAAAAGAGCATTTTACCCCCTGAAATTTTGTAAAAATTTCACATCGCCTCCCAGATATTTTTATAGGCTGCATTTTATCCACTTTTATTATGATAATGTGGCATTTAATTTACCCCATATGTTATGATAAATGTGACAATTTATCCCCCTATGTAATAAAATAGTTTGCATGCCTACTCTCAATTTCGGCAAGTGAGTTACACTCTTCGGCTGAAGGGGGTAAATCACTTCATTAAATTTTTTACAGGGGGTAAATTGATTTTTTTTCAAATTATAGAGGGGTAAATTGAGCATCATGCATTTCATAGGGGGTAAATTGCCATTAACTTTGAAGAAAAATTGGGTTTGGTATCAAAATTGCAATGAAAACCTATCTTATGGTACCAAATTTTCATTTTCGTATCCAATGATACCAAAAGTGCAAATTAGTTTATTCTAAGGTACAAAAAAAAAAAAAAGCAATTTTCCAAAATATTAAATATGGGTGACGTATGAAAAGGAAAAAGAAGGGGTAGCAACTAGCAATTAATATTATCATTTATTGAGCAGGACAGGGCCGGGGTCGGGCTAACCGACCAATACACAGACCATATTCCTCGCGTGATTCCAAAACCTAATTAAAATACACGTGGCGGCGGCGCTTCATACTTGAATACCTAAGCTAAGACACCGTTTGCTTAAAACGTGCAACCGCAGCCACAGCTACAACCGGCAGCACAAGTTTCTTTTCTTTATTTAATTTATTTACACTTTATTTTCCTATTACTTTTGTGATGTATAATTCTAATATATAAATATAAAATAAAAACCATACTATCATGACCGAAGACGGAAACTATTGATCAACAATATTTGTTTTTCAAAAATTGTATTGCATTAATTAAATTTTTTGGTAGTTTGATTATACACATTGTCACCTGTTTGATTCATTAATTATTGAACAAGTTATTGATTTATGTTTGATAGTACAAATTTGTGATTGGATGGTTAAATTATGTAATATTACATTATTGTGGAAGGTTTCAAGTCCTACTTAATTGAGTTAATTCAACGATTTCATTCTATTGATCGATGATTTATCTTTTGAGCAAACAATAATTTGATTAAGTAAACTCTTGATAATTCCTAAAATGTAAAAAGGAAAATCAAAACACGATTCTTATTAATAATATGTTCTTGATATATCATATAATTTTGCATCATTTTATAAATTTAATAATATATTTTTGCATGTTTGTCCATCTTGATTCTTGTGATTAGTTCAAAACTTACATTGATCATGAGACATATATAGACAATTTTTAGCTATAATAATTTGCCCACCAAGCCTGTATGGCATTTAGGATACTGTTGCATTGCATGTGAAAATTCATTTCTTAGATCTATAGATAAGAGGTTGTCCTGCATTTGTTGCCATATAAGTATAACTATATTATATATATTTTCTGTGTGACTAAATGATTATTTTTATCGGTTGTCAACCATAGTCTCTGCTCGTGCTAGTATTATCTTAGGAAGCATATATTGATATCTCACTTACCCTATCATTTAATAAATTAAGATTAACAAAAAGCACTACTTAGTTAAAAGAATTTCGGTTGTGAGGAGCATGTGAGAAAACAAAATTTTATTTGAGAAGATTAATTCCCAAAAGTTTAAATTGGAATATAGCCAGCTAACCCATTACCAAAACCATTTTTTTGTGAAAAACTATTAAAATGGATATTACAATGGAACGATCATAAAAAAAGTGTACAAAATCAGTTGATAAAAATTTGTGAAAAACGGCGTTCAATCCAATAGTTTACCAAGTCAGAGCGCTTAGTGCAGGACACGGTAGCAACAAAGTTTTACCTCTGTCGTCTAAGTCATAGATATACAGATTTCTGTCGTAGGGATATGTATAGTATATGCAGTTGGTCTGGATTCCTGGTGTGGATGAGCAACACAAACCACAACCCCATCGATTGAGAAAAACCGTCGAATCGCCTATGCTTTCCAGCTCCTTGCACTCCATTTTACGTATATCCAAGCAAAAAAATTTGAAATCAAAACCGTCTTCAAGAAAAGAGGGCGAGTACATTTTATGAACGACAAGAGTTAATAAGTACTGCATGACGACTGAATCAAGTAGTTGTCAAATATCTTTATGTGTGATCGCAACGAATAAGGAATGTGCCAAGGTTGTTGTTCTCCGTCTTCAATTGTCATTATATGTATCAACTCTAAATCTCCGTCCACAAAATTAACAATTACAACTTTGTAACCAGGGCTCGTCTACCCATAAATTTCCCCTTGAAGGTTGTGATCGCTAGTAAATTACCCCACCCTTTATCCGTTATTATCCTGTGAAATTCATCGTCTCCAATTTGACAAAACGCCTGATAATAACTACATGTTGAAGTGAACAAGATGTAACAATCGTCGTCTTCGAGGAGGTTTCGACAACACACATTTAATGTATTCTAGTGGGTGTTGCAAATGCAACATTCGGCTTCGTAGTCACCTTCACCGCATTCCACCAAAACCAACCATCCATAAGCAGAAGCATATATGTGTTTGTCGCGTAACTCGGGTATAGTCTTGGTGTGATATCGTTTATTTGCTACATTGTAGAAAGAATGCTTTTAATTCATTCTCTTCTCCGTGTGATATTAGAATGTTTTTAATTAAGAATTTGAATATAATTTCCATGATCAAATTATCAACAAACTACCGAGAACATAAAACATAGAAAAGATCTCTAAAAGAAGCTTTTTTTTTTCTTTTTCTTTTGATACATCAATTAAGAATATAGCAAGAACAATTTTAATAATTTATCAATAATGCCCTCTTTTTAAATTGTGTAATCGAAAGAAAAAACAGAAGGGCTTGTATAAGAGACTAGTACTCAAATAAATATCTTGCTTTCCTCGAAACAAAAAAGTTCTCCAATCTCTTCTGAAAGTGTTCGTACGTATGTGGTGAAATAAATAAGTAAATATACTATATAGAGAGAATAAAGAAATACTAAGGCACAATACCAAGTGTACATGGATTACGAAACTCTAATTAATTTATTTTCTATTCCAAGTGCGAAAGATCTCTCTTGAACAAAATTATGGAATATGAAATTAATGAATTTTAGTTATCACAGGACATATCTTGCAACTTATTACGGGACGGGTTTGAGATTGAAAGTTCTAGTCTCAAAATTTACTATACATGTGTCTCTTGTCCCAAATTCGTCCTGTGCCTACCCCTAGTTATATATGGGAGAGAAAAAAAATAAAAAAATATGATATAAGAGATAATTTCTAAATTTTAGGAGTTATTGTAGGAATTAAATAAAATAAGATTTCATGTCTTATAATACTTCTTCAATTACTTTTACATGTTTGTCATTGAATTGAATATCACTGTACTATTCAAGTAAGGGTATATTAGTCTACACTGAAAATAAAACTTAAAAATTATTCACACTTTTATATGTATATAAATATAAAATAATAATAATAATAATAATATAATATATAGTAAATAGTAATAATAGTAGTAATAGTAATAATAAATAGTAATATTACATATATAGATATAGAATAGTAGAGTTTAATAGTTGTTTTTGTTTTGTAATTTAATTGTAATTAAATCGATTTCTAATTTGATAATATTAATGTAATAATATATTACCTATATTAATAATAACGAGATTTTTTCTGTTTCCTTAATGGAGTGTTGCACATGCGTTCTAAATTACGATTGATAGTGCTTCATTTTGATGGTTTAAATGACCAGTTAAGTAGATGTAATATTCTCTTCACTTTACCATGAAATGCAAAATGTGCATTTGACCTCCCGTGATATTACCTAATGGATATTTTATCCACGGTGATATTCTAACGAATAATTTACCTCCCTCTGATATTTATAGAACCACTATATAAAAGAGGGTAATTTTATTATGAATATGTAAAAGTAGGAGCGGGCATTTGACCTCTTTTTACAAAAATGGAAGCAGGGCCGGCCTGACATATTATAGGGCCCTAGGCGATATTTAAAATCAGGGCCCTCTTTTACAAATTAGCTGATACTTTTTAGTTTCAATTGTAATAAAATTTTACGAGGATTGTTATCGTTGCATTCCATATAATTGAACCCTACCAATTTTTGGTATCTAGTCTGACGCGGTAGTTTCAAATTTGTACAGTACATCAAACCGAACTATTTGGTTCGATTATCAAACGGTTCAGTCCGCTACAAAAAAATCGAGACGTGTATGTAGTTTGAGTATTCTTTGTAATAAATTAATATTAAAAATTGTAGCTTGACTCAAACTCGTTGAATCTAAGTTACATCAAATTCTAAATTTTATTAATGCAAAACAACAATATTATAATATATTTTTTTTTTCAAAATACTAAAAGACACAATAAAACAAAAACACTTGTATTATCAATTAGCATATTCTCCCTCCGTTTTTTTATTCGCTTTGGAGGATTGAACACGGACTAATAATTATAATAAATAGCCACTTTTTTAAGTAAACGTCCCAAAACACCCTTTTAATCAAATAATCATAGCATTAATAAGAAGGGTAAAATTTGTATAAAAAATTAATTCTACATTGAAATTCTAAAACGATAAATAAAAAAAACGGATGAAGTAATCTTTATCATTTGACACCAATAATATGAAATGATCATTTTTACATAAATTAGATCAACAAAGCTTACATAACAAACACAAGGAGAATTTCAATAGAATGTGTAATGTTAATCGAAAAGTTAATTTGATAGATTAAATCTATTTTAATGTCGCGTTACGATCATTGTCCAACGCATCTTAACCAATACATGATGCATTAATGTTAATATAATATGTTGCAGGTAAAGGGGGGACAAACATAGCAGAAATATATAGCCCATAAATATATCTAAGATATTCTTTTTGCATATACATGGTTCTAGATTATGAAGTAAAATATTCTAGACAAATATATATGAAAAGTCTCTAGAGCATCAGTTTTAGCCACTAGATCAAGTTGATTTTCACCGTCTGTTTAAAAATGTGGTTATATAAATAGGGCAAGACCTTATTTGAAAATTTCCATTCTTACATCTTATTTGACAAAAAAAAATATCAAGTAGAAAAAAACTGAGATACATTTACATTAACAAAAAAAAAAAAAAAAATTTGAGGCCCCTCTATAGTCGGGGCCCTAGGCGAAGGCCTAAATTGCCTAGCTTTAGAGCCGGCCTTGAATGGAAGAGTCAATTACCGTTAAATTTATCGCATGAAAATAAATTGCAGTTTAGATACAATACATGGTTAATTTGTTATTAACTAGTCACATTTCTAATTAAAAAAAAAAAACCTACTCACATATCTAACAGTTTTAATTAGTCAATGTCAATATAAATTAATGAAAAAATATATTGTGGAGTAATTTGTGCTAGCAAATTAAAGTGCAAATTAACTGCATGAAGTTATAGGTGGTGTATGCATGTATGTATGTATTGTAAACTAGTGGCGTATCAAAATTCAGTTAGGTTGTTGGGCCCACTTTAAGTATGTGCAGTACTGGAGTGTGTTGTGCCTGCATTGAACACTTTGAAGCGGGAAAAGAGAGTTGGGTTTAAGCACATCAAACAAATAAAATAACAATGAAACTTTGAAGTCGCTTTGTTATTTCGTTTTGAACTCCGTCTCACTTCATTTTCTCTAGCTCTCTGCTGGTACGTACAGCGTACCTTTTCTATATACGATATATGTATATGTATCAATGTATGTATGTATGCCTGTATATGCATGTATTGTATCTAGCTATTTCCATACTCTGTTTTTTGAGGTCCTTAATTTCTTTGCTTCCCTAAAATGTCACTGGTGGTGCTGAATCATATGATCATACTGTTAATTGGCTTTTGTCTTGTTTCCTTATGATCGATCGATCGGGGTTAAATTTGATGATTGTGATGTTACGCAGTCTTAGTTTATGTTTCTATTTTGTTATCTTCATATACGTGTTGGTTGATCTTCTGCGCTAATGGACGGAATAGGTATCAATATTTTTCTGTTGCTAGATTCTATTATGATTTACATTGAAGAAGAAGATTATTATTAATTTTAAAAATCTATAGCTTGATTTGAATTTTCTAAATGCAGAAAATGATTCGATTCTTGTTGGGATTTTTATTAGTGTTGTTGATTGAAATGGTTTATTTCACAGTTTTATTTGTAGAAAATGGCTGGAATTCGAGAGAAAAAGCTGGTGCAGTCTCTCTGGCATCTTAAGATGGTTCCAAAAATCTGTAGCAACTGCAAAACTGCCCTGTACTTGGACAGCGATAATGCCCAAGAGCACCAAAGGAAGTGTACTGGAAAGAAAGAAGACCAAAGGGGTTGTACTGGAAAGAAGATCAACAAGAAGAAGAAGGGGAAGTTCCACTAGCTAATTGATGAGGAATACAAACACAAGTTCTCGCATTCTTGTGTAAACAGAATGCTTGATTAATACTTCATAGATTCATAAAATCTGCAACGTTACTATCAACAGTTATCATTGTTGTAAATATAATACTGGTAACATCTGCATAAGGTACATGAAAACACAACTGCTTGCTTATGCAACATGAGTAATTAATTACTATAATATACTCAAATCAACTGAATTAATCACAATTAACCCAAAAAGGAACTTCATTAAAACATCAAATCGTTGCAAAATATGGATGTAGCTGAAGGTTTCTAGACAATCCATATACCCCTAAACTCATTGAGCACTAGTAAAATATTATTCCAGGGTAGTGCAATATGAAACTTTACCATTACTCAAAGGTGTTTGTATTCCTCATCAATTAGCTAGTGGTTTATTGATGAGGAATACAAACACAACTGATTGAAATGGTTTATTTCACACTTATTTTTCGCTGATGATTTGTTATTGTTGGCGAAGGCTACTACTAAGAATGCGAGATGCATTAGGCAGATCCTGGATAAGTTTTGCGAGTCATCGGGATTGAAGATTAGCTATCATAAATCAAAGGTGTTTTTTGCTAGTGGGGGAGACGGTCGCACCAACCGTGAAGTTCGGGATATTCTCAACATTGGCCGCACCAACAATCTTGGAAAATATTTGGGTGTTCCTATTATCCATGGGAGGGTGTCGACGAATACTTTTAGAGGCACGGTGGATCGTGTGGCAAGCCGACTCTCGGCATGGAAGGCAAAACTACTTTCATTAGCGGGTCGCACTACACTTATCCAAGCGGTGACTTCGGCAGTCCCGAATCACATTATGCAAACTAATTGGCTTCCAGAGGCTACTTGCGAACAACTTGATCGATTGAACCGTAATTTCCTTTGGTCCTCTGATGCTTCTCAAAGGAAACTACATCTTGTGGGGTGGCATAAAGTGACCAAATCAAAGAGAGACGGTGGTTTGGGGATTAGGCCGGCTCGGAAGGCCAACGTGGCGCTTCTTGCGAAAGTGGGGTGGAGAACTTTGAATGGAGAAAACGAACTTTGGGGGGAAACTTTTCGGAAAAAATATCTAAAAGGGATGGATCTCCTTGATTATAAGACCAAGGGGTGTGATTCATTTATTTGGAAAGGAATTGTTCGGAGCCTCCAAGCGGTTGAAGCTTGTATTGGTTGGAGATTGGGAGATGGAAGGTCGATTTCTTTATGGGACGACTGTTGGGTGGGATCCGGGTCGTTGAGAGCTCGGATGGAAGGTGGTATCGCGGAAGGGGAGGAAAATTTGAATGTTGCAATTATTATAAACGATAGAGGTGCTTGGGACAAAAAAGATTTGATTACCAAGGTTCCGGATCCTTGGTGGAAGGAAATTTGTGATGTACCGATCCCCTTGGAGAGGAATCAACGGGATAAACGGATATGGAAGGGAACCACAAATGGGGTTTTTTCTTGCAAATCGGCGTACAAATGCTTACTTCGAGAGGAGAGTGGTACAGAGGGATGGAGTTGGATTTGGAAGACGAGGTGTTCGGAGAGAATCCGTTTCTTTTTGTGGACTTGCCAGCATAATAGCATAGCTACAAACAAAATGAGATACGAACGAAGACTTGTGGAGTCAAGCCTATGCCTCCGATGCAACAGCGAGCCTGAATCGATTGTACATGCTCTTCGGGACTGCTCAATTGCTAGAGGAGTTTGGGAATTTGCCATTGCTCCATCTCAGTTTTTGGAATTTTGTCTTATATGTCCGAATACTTGGATTAAGGAAAATGTTACGAAAGCAAGGTTCGCAAACATCTTATTACCAGAGGTACCGTGGTGTATCATGTTTGTTGCCTTACTTTGGTCTATATGGAAATCCAGAAATAAAGAGGTGTTCCAACAAATTCGAGAACCAGTTAGAGTAGTGATTTTTGCAGCCAAAAAGTTGGCTGGGGAATTGGTGCAAATCGGAGATAAGCAAGGGGGTAAACCGAAAAGTAGCTCAAGGCCGGCCTGTTGGAAAAAACCGGATATGGGGTTGGTAAAAATTAACACGGATGGAAGTGTTTTCTTGAAGGAGAAATATGCGGCTGCAGGGGGGTTGATCAGGGACGAGTTTGGGGAATGGATTGCTGGTTTCGCCAGACCATTGGGGAATGTTTCTATCACGGTTGCGGAGCTTTTGGCGGCACGGGAGGGACTGAGCCTTGCTTGGGAAAGACGGTGTCAAAAAGTGGTTCTTGAAATCGACTCGGAGGTGATTCTTCAACTCATCAAGGAGGCTAACACTGAGTGCTACCCGCTTGGAAGGTTAATTGAGGATTGCAGGAGTTTGCTAAGGAAGCCGTGGGACATCCGGATGGTGCATACACTAAGAGATGGTAACAAATGTGCTGACGCTTTGGCTCGGATGGGTCATGGAATACAGGGAACTTGGGACGAGCCGCTGGAGAATCTGATGTACTTGCTTGAAGATGATGTAATGTAGTTCTTGTCTGTTGCTTGTTCTTACCAAAAAAAAAAAAAAAAATCTGTTTACACAAGAATGTAGCATGATGAGAAGAATAAAAATTAATCTCGCCCGATTGCATCTACTTCCAACTTTTTTAAGTCTAAAGTCTAAAAATGTCTTGTCCAGCAATTCATATATAGTTGTGAAATACTGCATAAATCGAAGCGCACAGTATCCAAGGCAAAGTCACAATTAGTTCAATGTCTTGTATCCTTAAGAATATAACTTCTTGGATAAATTTTGCAATCTTATTGAGGATTATAGAATTTGTGGGATGTTAGTATGAAGAAATGTTGTTCTTTTCTAATACAATTTCTGGTGAAGGAATTCCCACCTATAAGACATTGTTTCACAGATTAAAAATAGACTTTTGTTTTGGAGTTGTTAGTGACAGGAGTTTAAGTTGCTTTATTTTGGTATTATATCTCCTTATGCATTCTAACTAGGCTTTAGGAGAAGAATATGAAGTTGAATCTGCAGGAACATTTCACTGCCTCTGTTATGGCTAGCTGTTGAAGATGATTATGATCTTATACTACTACTATCACAATAATTTGCTAGCTTCTAAGATTATAAACCTAATTAATAATTATATATATCCACAAGACGCTCTTCTTCTTGTCTAAAGTTAAAAAGAATACCATCTTAAATTACAAAAATGGTGATTTATATATGAGAGATCATTTAATGAATCTTGCATGATGATAAAAGTTTACTCTTCAATGAAAGAAAACGGAAGAAGTGCATGCAGTGAACATACATATGGAGTAGGAGGATTTACTGAACAATTGTAGATTAGATTATTATAAGTTTGGGACCAAATCAAACATGTGTACCAATTTCTGTGAAACTTGGTGTTCAATCCAAAAGTTTACCGACTCAGAACGCTTGGCAGCAGGGCATGGCAACAACAAAGTTCTGCCCTTATCATCTAAGTCATAAATATATAGATTCCTGCCTTCGACATCTGTATAGTATATTGAATTGGCTCTGATTCCTAATTTTGTGGAGGAGGTGCACACAGCAGCATTGCTACGATGACCGAGAAAAATGGTCTGATCCTCCTCCAGGCTCTCCAACTCTTCGCACTCCATTTTACACAGGTCCAACCTAAAAATTTTGAAATCAAAACCGACCAAGGGATAAATGGGCGAGTACATTTTCTGAGCCAACAAAAGAACTTGATTATTATCGTTGCAGCAGGGTGACTCCATCAAGTAGCTGTCAATTCCTGTTATGTATGATCGCAATGCATAAGGAATGTGCCAAGGTTCTTCTTCTCCCTCTTCCTCTATCATTACTGGCCTAAACTCGAGACTAGTCTTGTTGTCCACGAAATGGACAGTTACAAATTGATTATCATCGCTCGTCAACCCATAAATCTCCCCCTTGAAGCTCACAGCCGCTAGTAAATGTACCCCTTGTCCCATTTCCAGTTGTTCCACTACAAACTCATCGTCTCCAACTTGGCAAAACGAGCGATAAAATGTACATTGTGAAATGAACAAGATGTGACAATCGGGGTCCGTAGGTGGCTTAGACAGTACACATTTGTTGTAATGATATGCGTTTTGCAGATCCGGGAGCTCGATTTTTGCCATGGACTCGGGATTCCAGAGGCAACATTCGTCATTATTGTAGTCCACTAAAACAAGCCACCCGTAAACAGAAGCGCATATGTACTTTCCACACAATTCAGGAATAGATCTAATGTGGAATCGATTATTTGCTACATTGTAGAAAGAATGTTTTTCATTCTCCTCACCATGCGATGTTAGAAGCCAAGGAGGATGTTTCTGTCTCTCTCTGCCTGCCCCTTCCATCTCCGTCACAATGGGCGATTAATTATATTTCTACAATATCAAAATAAATTAAGATCATAAATTCTAAACTCACATGTCAATGCATGAAACGATCATTACAAATTAAAATGAATACTTAACATTAGATCCCAAGTCATGACATAATTAATGCAAATTATTGAACAAAAACAAAAAGGTTTTGTATTATATTAGTGACAACCCTATGTTATATATGTGGACAAACAGAAGGAAGGTTTCTTCTTGTCTCCATTTGGAAATTGTAGAACAAATACATATGGATATATTATATACTACGTACTACTATTTATGAAAGAAAACCTACCAAGTATAAAACATAGGGGAATTAGGAATAACTAAAGGATTCCCAAGTAAAAAAGGTCTTTAAAGAACTGAAGAAAGAAACATCTTTCTCTAGATATACAAACTTCTATCAAATCAATGTCATCTAAGTAGCTAGGCCTAGGGGTGTTCTACTGGAAGACTTTTTGGTCTTTTTTCGTGTTTCCCCCCTGAACTTCAATTCTTTGCACTATCCACCCTCAACTTACATTGATGTTGCACTTTCCCCCCTAAATTATTTTTCGGCCAAAAGTTCGGGGGAAAAGTGGAACACAACAGGGTGCAAGTTTACGGGGGAAATGCAACTTTGATGTAAGTATAGGGGGCAAAACTCAATTTTGCAACCACTAATAATTCAAAGTGAAAAAAAACATATAATAAAAAAATAAAAAAAACTTTAGTATAAAATTAACAAATATAGAATTGATACGAGTGGAAGATGAGTACAAAATAATCAGAATACATTATAGTTTCATATTTATGTTCATCTTGCAAGTTTTGTAGCATAACATAGAAAGAAAATTCATTGAGAAATCAAAATTATTAATTGAGACAAAAGCAAGACTAACCTTGTATATACGAGGACATACAGAAGGAATGATTTCTAATCTCTCACGAAGAACTTGTTATATATACTGCTTGTCGGAATGGGTATGTATATATGCAAAAGAAAAGCTACCAAAGTGGTACAAGGTAAGTTTGAATCCTTGTTGGGAAAGGAATTAACCCATTGTTGGTATTAGGAACCTAGAGGGATTAGGAGACCTAGCTAGAGTAAATTCCTTTTTACACTACTTTTATTATATAGTAGGAGTATATTCTTTTTTTAAGACTCAATCAATTCGTCCAAGTAATCTACTCTTTTTACAGTACTTTTATTATATATATATATATATATATAATTGCTTTCCGAGCTTGTTGGAATTCTTAATTAGTTAGGATTCCTCTACATTTAGGACTAGCTACCTAGTTTATATATATATATATATATATATATCTATAAGCAAGCAAGCAAACTCACTCACTCGATCGTATTCTCAATATATAATACATACATGAAAATTAAATTAAATTAAACAAAAAAAAATAAATTACTTACGTACGATCGATGGATAGGGACTGGGCTAGTCTACCGGAAGAAATGCTGAATTTGATATCGTCAAAAATCTTTCTTCCAGAAGACCAACTTACGTTTTGTCGTGTATGTCGATCATGGAAAGCTGCTGTCTCACCATTTTATCATTATCCATATCTTACTTTCTACAAGATTAGCAATCAGATGTGGAATTTCTTTCAGCACCACAATACATTCCACATGAATTTTCCAGAATTACACGACGAAACTGAAATTCGTTGCTCAAAGTATGGATGGCTGCTTGTGTCGGGAGAGGATCCTCCTGGAAGTTTGTTTTTCTTTAACCCTTTTAACAAACAAATGATCCAACTCCCTTGCAATGATGACCAAAATCACACAATGTTGTGTTTTTTCAACCTACCAACTTCCTCTGATTGCTTAGTTGTTGGAATGTCCAGCTTTGGTTACCGTGTTATAATAAGTGTGCTTAAAAGGGGAGACGAGGAGGAATGGACGACCTTGAAGTTTGACTGCAAACCTGATTTTTTGTATAGTTGCATCCCGATATTGCATCGTGGAGCGTTGTACTGTTTAAATGCGAGGGGAGATATTGGAATTCTTTATATTTCTAGTACAGATAAAGATGGGGGGAAATTAGAAGATAGTAGTTGGAATGTCTACAAAAAGTGCCTGTCACCATCTCGGCTTTGCAGCAAAATTCAACAAGCTTTTTTGGTGAAAATCAAAGGTGTGCTTTATGGCGTGTTTGTTGTGCACGAAGAAAGACGGGTCAAAGTATATAGGCTCTTGGAGCCGAAGATGAAGTGGGAATTGGTGGAAGATTTAGGGGAAAAGGTGTTGTTCGTGAGCAATACTGGGTCATTCGGAGGGACTGCTCCATTAAAGAGCATGGCAAACAAGATTTACTTCCCAAAGTTTCATGGCAAAAGTGGTGTATTTTACTCTTTGGATACAAAAAAATACCATTCTTTTCATGGAGATTTTTCAAGCAACAAAACTTATGGTCTCACAGAAATTGATTTTGCCACTTGGGTCATGCCTATGCTTGGTACCTCCAAAGTACTTTAATTTGCAGGAGAATTCACATTATATATATATATATATATATATCTGTTGCTCCCTCCTTTTTTAACTATAAATATAATAAAATTTATTAGTTATTTCTTCTTGTTGATGCCCAGCCAATTCTTTTAGATTTGAATATATATTATTAATCTATCTATTGCACGTTTGTTTGATTATAAAATTTATTACAGTTAGCGTTATTTCAAAAGATGAATAACAGAACAAAAAGTAAAAGAATCTTAACAAAACCTATTTCAAGCATCATAATCATTAAAATTGTAATTGTTTCAAATTTAATTGCAGAATCCAAATGAATTTGGATCATCTCATTAAAGTAACAGACAGAGAACAATTCAAAGGAATTGGACATGACCACAAAGACCATTACTCACCTCAATAATCATTACATCAGTCCTCAAAGTTTCAGCATCAATGAACTTACCACATGAAGTTTCTTTACAAATTTAACTAAAAGAAGAAGAAAATATACACTTTGATTCTCCATCTAAATAGAACGAACCTGCACAGCATATAACTGTAGGAGTTAATTATCATCAGTACACAAGAATAAAGCACCTTGCATGAGCCTTTTAAAGGGAAGCAAATTGATACAGAACCTCAGTTTTGTGTTAGTCAAAATCTCAACCAACAAAAATAAAGAAAAATAACTGAAGAGAAGAGCTAAAATGCACCAAACCAGACTACAATAAAAGCAGAACCAGGATAAGGCAACAGAATTGAATTCTAGATGCAAATTCACCAACAACTAGACAGAGGCACCGAAACACAATGCTAACTAGCAGGAACATCAAGGATATATATAATTTATTTCTAAAAAAATTAGACTAATTCAACGTTAAAAGACAGAAGAATGTTTAACCTTCTTTGAGGTATGAATGTCCCAAGAAAAGCAGCGCACTCACTCAGCCTACTAACGAATATAAAACTGAAGAAACAAAAGAATATTTCAGCATCTGTATAACTGTGCAGTAAAGAATTGTAGTACATTCTAAGGAGCTTTAGAAAAACTTCACAGCTCCTTTAAAATTTCCTATAAGATTATATGCTAATTTTTTCATATCAAATGTATGTATTGCATATCTAAAATTCTCCTCTCCAATTAACATCCTCCAAGTTGGATGAATTCCTATACTCATTCGCCCCATTTCCTATTGAGTTGTTACCAACATGCCCCCAACCATTTCTCATCCGGACCCAAGGTGGGACTAACTTTGAATGATTTAACTTTTGCTGCCTAAAGTATTTCCTTCCCAAGCTACAAGAACCCCCTCCTTGTTGGAAATCCGGCCAATCATTTTTTACTGAGACATTTGGTTCTTGTTGGTCCATGCTCCATGTCCTAGTATGTTTTCGACCGGCATGCTGTGTTATACAAGTATCACTACCTTGTTCTGCTTTTTCTGCAGGTTCACTGAAAGACCCACATCGGGCAGGGTTTCTTTTGTCACAAGCATATGGAGGCAATGGAGGAAATGAATGGAACGGAACACCTGTAGCTATTCTATAACCCGTACAAGTTTCTGCTTGAAGAACCCCAAATTGCTTCATTACAGAAGAGGGCAAGCCATAGGAGACGGGCATACGTGCAATGAACCTCTGCTGTGAATCACCCGATACAATATCAGATGGATGCTTTATGCACACATCTTTTTCTTGGTGGATAATAGCAGTTGAATAACTATTGGATGGAACTGTGGGGCCATTAAAAGGAGACGGAAAACCTGGGGGGAAATCCTCATCAGTTTTCAGTTTTCCATCACCTTCCAAGCTGGTCTTAATTCTGGAATGCAGATTCTCCTCTGCTGGAATATCCCATCGACTCTTGCGTTTGCGTGTTCTTTTCCCATTCGTCCCACAAATACTAACTGAAGCAGAGTGGTCTAAGGTAGAAGTCTCGATAGCACAAGATACAGAAGCTGATTGTGTTTCATGAGAGTTTGCCGCTTCTGAAGGTTTTCCACCTCGATCGCTCCAAATTTCTTGCGGCACTGACAACCTACCATTTGAACGCGGATGAAATTCCATCCTTGTATTATCTCTGTCCACGCAAAATATTTTTCTGAGAGATCTTGGAATCCACCTATCCCGGAAGTTCCGTGCAATTTGATGAACCTGAGAGCAGTAAAGACATGAAATTCAAAACTTAAACAAACACTTAAAAATAGGCAATCACGATTCACACATAAGGATATCATCTAAGAACCCATACAGTAGCGGTTGAAAATATTAATTATGCCATTCTGAATATGAATATGATAACATAATATTTGGAATTCTTTGATAGCAGCAGATTAGTAAAATGAGGTCACCACCTGAATTTGTTGTTGAACTATCAGTGATAATTTGATTGTATTGGTGATTAAAAATGGCGGAAATAACTTGTTTATAGGTTGATCCGCATTATGTATCAACTCTTCCAACCAAACAAACAAAAGATAAAGATTTAATTTCATCTAATATTTGCTCTACCAAATAAGTTCTAAGCATTTGAGATTTTGAGGCACAAAATTCAAAACAAAACCCAAAAAACATGCATCAAGGACCAACTGTTGGATTAATGGATGCTTGGTAACTACTTAAACGCACATAGGCAAACAGCAGTACAGCATGTGCAGTGGTTAAAAACCAGGCAGCACCAAAGGGCAAATGATCCTACAGAAAGGCTTGATAGACACGGGATAATCTATAATGTCAAATAATAGCTAAGAAAACTAGAATATATATTTATATGTGGTTGCACACAGGCATTAGCAATACAGAGAACGGAAATCCTTCAGATGTAGGATTCAAACACTATGGAGAGTTTGGGTTTTGCAAGTCATGGTAAAAATAAATAAAGTTTAGCATTTGACACAACCAATTTATATGTGGTACAATCATGCACAAATTCTGGATAAAAGCATTAGCACTACAGAAGATGGCGGTCTATCAAAGGCAATTAAACATTTATCACTATCTCTTATTTTTAGACTCTATCCGTTGAGAGCAACAACACATGTATCAGCCCTTGTGACAAATATGCCATCAATAAAATATGGATAGGCAAGAATCATGTTGAAAAAAATGGAATATAGTTTCTTATGCATTACCTGTTTGTCGGCATGTTCAGTCAGCGTCAATATTGAGTCTTTAAAGCTGTAAGTACAGAATACGATGCAATTTAGAGAAACAAATTCATGGAAACCACAAGATGACATAATTTTTTTACAGAAAAGGCTTTTTTCTGAATACAGCATGAGGAAAAAAATCATCCGCACTGACAACAGTGCTTTCATTATTTCAGCATGTGATGAAAACATATTCAGAAAAGATGATCAATTACGCAGAATTATAGAAGGATATGTAATAATATGTGAGACAAAATGCACTTTCCATGTAATAGAAGACAACGAATATTTAGAGGAATAAGTCGCAACATCACCCGGTTGATAGCATAATAGCATTAAGTGTAGTCATGAAAGGAAAACAATCTGTTCTTTTTAATTTAAATCAATAACCACATCTATGAACAGTTCCTGATTTACTAAAAGTTACATATCGAAGGCAACGAACAGACTGCTTCATTGATCAAGAATTCAATCATTCAATTCACTTCAAATACAACTCTTACAAGCCAAAAAGAAAAAAAAAAGTGCCAAATGAACAGGGATCAGACAGTTTATTGAACAATGATCATAAAACACTTGATTGAATACTAAAAGCATGCCAAAATTAGAACAAGCAACTATATCAATTCATCCTGTTTAGATTACATTAGTAGCTTGAATCATCTTACCAAATAATGAGCAATTTTATGCACATAAAGGCTTTGACAACAATGCAGACTGTAATACAGTTTTGATAACTATCACAGATACTATACTTCGAAAAAAAGAACGAGTTTTAATATGCATACATATGAGTTTTAATTTGCACTAATCAAGTTAACTATTTATTTTTAACTTGATGAATGATCACATACACTGCCGCAAACATCATCCAAGAATCATCGCTAAATTTAAACTTACATCAGAAGCTAGCCTGGCCTTCATAAATTCTATAGTTGCATAACTTTGTATACTTCCAAATTCAAATATATAAGCTAAGCATATCTATCTAGGATAGCAGTAAAACATGAAATAGATAAAACTGGGTTTTCTGTCACCTTTCCACTCCAGGACATGGTGGACCTCCAGTTATGTGCCCCAAAGTAAGAATCTCTCGCACGGCCAGATACTCCAGAACCTATGCAAAAGAGCAGTGGTCAACAACAATCGCTAATTTACAATGATTCTGTTAAATTTGTTGCATTTCTTGAAACCGTTCAGATTGATGCAATACTTGGTGATAGAGGCAAAGTACCATTTAGTTTAAACTTTAAACAATTAGTATTCCTTCACTTCCGTAAGTTGTCACACACCCCAAAATCGTTAAAAACGATTTTGAGAATTCCGAGTACTCTGTTATGACCTTGAGAGAACCCTACTCCAAAAGCTAGCTATTGAAGTGGAAGAGCCCAACATATAAACCCCACACAAATGTGGGATTGAGGTTCTTATCCCTTGCAACTTGGATCATCAGATCCCACCACCCTCCAGGTGAACACTGCAATGCCGGCGTAACCACCTGAGCAGCACGATTGCAACTGGTAGGAGCAGTGGCCTGCTCTGATACAAAATGTCATGACCTTGGGAGAACCCTACCCCAAGCTAGCTATTGAAGTGGGAGAACTCAAAGTCATATAAACCCCACACAAATATTCCATATTATCAATGTGGGAACAAGGTTCTTAGCCCTCGCAACTAGGATCATGACATACTCTTTTCAGTTTTCACACAAAGGAGTGTTAAGAGAGTTGAAAAATAGGCAATTTTGGAGTGGAAAAGAACCATTAATACTGGTCCAAAATCAGAGTATACTGCCTCAAAGCCCCTCGACAAACAGAACGTAGTGCGACCGCATTTTTTGTCTCACGTACTCTGGAAGGAGAAGCTTATAACAGGAGCATGACAATGGGCAAAAAAGAGAGCATATTTTAGTGATAGTTCTGCTATTGAAGAGATAGTGTTACCATGTGGACTACAGAAAATAGGAAGATATATTTTTTTCTAGTATTCAAAAAACCACAAGTGTCTGCATTTGTTTTAGGTTTTCTTATTGTAACAATAACAGTACAAGTTCTGTTGAGCAAGATTTTAATTTCTTAATTTTTTTTTAAAAATAAAACAACACTTGTATTAATAATAGAATAATACAAGGGGGAGTGCAGAGATTGCACGAATAGAAATAGAATAGAGCGGCAAAGAAGAAAAGAAGCTAAACAACACTTGACAAACATCCTGTTATTCAGATCAATACATGGGCAGATTCATTGTGGAGTTCCATTGTACCTCCCAAAGTAAAGGTTTTTTCTTGGCTCATAATGCACAAACGGGTGAACGTGTTTAAAGTAATGCAAAAAAGATGACCTTTCCATTCCTTATCGCCAAGTTGGTGCGCATTATGTAAGAAAAGTGAGGAGTCGGTGGATCACCTTTTCTCACAGTGTGGGTTCACCTCCCTATTGTGGACAAAACTGACGGATGCACTCAATATCTCGCGGGATATCCCATCACAGTGTTCGGAAGTTCTAACTTTGCAAATCCCAGGCGGAAGGAAAAGGAGTGTGATATGGAAGACGGCATCGCTATCTTTATGGTGGAATATTTGGCTTGAAAGAAACGGAAGAATATTTGATGATAAGGAGCATAATGCTGAGGAGTTATGGGACAAAATCAGATATTGGACTGCTATGTTGTTGTTTAACTCTAAAGATTTTAAAGGGATTCCATTTTTCTTGCTTCTTAAAGATTTTAATTTCTTATTAATGCTACAGTATTACATTTTTGCTACAATGAAGACGATTTAAGACCAAATATATCAGGTTTAAATAAATGACTTTGCTAGACGATTGATGAAAACTAACGACTCTTTCTTCAAGCCAAACATTGAATTTGACTTGGATCATTCACGAATAGACTTAATTTCACTTTTACGAGTCCAACAAGTTTACCTTAAGAAGCTTCCGCAGAATTGGC
This sequence comes from Penstemon davidsonii, assembly GCA_034814905.1. NCBI lineage: Eukaryota > Viridiplantae > Streptophyta > Magnoliopsida > Lamiales > Plantaginaceae > Penstemon > Penstemon davidsonii. The sequence continues at coordinate 49,200 of JAYDYQ010002081.1, forward strand.
GTCTTAATGAATTCCGTTCTGTATCGCTTCATTATATTGTGTAACATCTGCAGACCTATACAACAAGTTAACAACAAAGTCAATCTTCTGCATGAACATTTTTTTTATGAAAACCATTAATATAGTCATAAGATTTATATATTCTACAACAACATGCAATCACTACCATTCTTATTGAGAATATCAACCAGAACAGTCCGAGATTTTGTCTTCAATAGTACATCCAAGATCATTGAAAGATCTCGATTACTGCATAAGAGGTAGAGAATTAGATCATCGGCCAAGTAACAAGATGAAATAAAAACAAGGATATAAAAAAAGATAGCATGTAGTTAAACATCTGAGGATACCTTTGAATAGCTTCACCGTGGCCATTATTCCCCGACGCAGCAGTTAGAAAAAGAAGCTTCAAGTAGCCTCTTGATGCATCCTGCGAATTCACAAGATAAATTAAAACATTGAACACGACAATCTATGAGCACAAAGAGGAGGCAAGTACTTAATATCAATCTTAATCCCAAAGCAAGAAACAATTGCAGTCGCTCTTACGGAAATCGGGAAAAAGACATTAAGGAATCAACCTAGCCCGAGACGTGGGGAATCCTAAATATAATATATCATGTGCATAGTTTGCTGAATTGAGGCTCTCATCATGGAAATTCATATCCCGAGAAGGAATTATTGTCTAACATAAGGTTAAAATTGGCTGACCAAGAACCAGAACTTGCAGCTTGGTTGTAAACAAGAAACAGATGCTCCAAAAAATTAAAAAGGAATAGTATATGCCAAAGCATGGCACTAAAAAAAGGTACTTACTTTGCGCTTGCTTATTCCCCCTTCAGGATCGAGCAAGTCGTTCAGTTTCTCCTCAACTGCAAGCATTAGGTAAGTTATTGCAGTAAAAATAAGCACAATCACCTCAAGAGGAAGTAGGGGAAGATGGCCATTACCTGTTTCTAATTGACTGTTTAAGGGAAACTCTGGCTGTTTTTTGAATTTGTGGGCTGCCACATTTAACCGATCCACATCTGGAATTCCTTTGTCATTCACATCATTAGATTTAAGTTTTCCTTTCTTTATTGAAGAAGATGAACGACGGGTCTTAGCGAGAGAATTGGACTTTGCAGGTTCGTATTTTCCTCCCAAAGTAGAATATTTCAAATTCCTCTTACATTCAACTTCATCAGGCAGTGATTTGCTAGGTGATATAGCAGTAGTCATCTCCAATCCAGGAGCAGAGGACAGAGAATTTGCCTTACTTTTTTGTCCGGAAGAATATTCACGATGAACAGAAGACATTTCTTTGTTCATAATACCATCCAACAGTAAGGAAACATCCTTGAGATGGGAAGTTGAATGCATCTCGGCCAGGTCGCCTTCGGATTCAACCTTAAAAGCAACTGATGCAGGGCTATTCAAGGACTCTGCAGTATCTTTCTTAATATCCAAATGCCCAACAGTATTATTAGCAGAATCATTATCAACAGAGTTGTCCACTTCAAATTCATCTGGAGCCATAGTTTGCACAATCTGAGCAGCGATTGAAGTATTTACGCATGCACAAGTGGAAGTGATGTTAACACCCTCAACTTTTTGAGATAGAGTTTCTGAAGTGTGTGTTTCTGCGACGCTCTCCAAGTGACCAACAACATTAACCCGTTTCTTCGTTCTATCTGTATTTTTGGGTGGTTGAATTCCAATTCCACTGTCTCTATCATTCAAGGTATTCAATATTATATCAGTCCAATCAGATTTCATCTCACGATCTTCACATTTCATAACAGGTTCAGAATGTTCATCGTCTGAATCACCCTGAACAATTACTTCAGAGTTTGTAGGATCACCACCTATATAGCCCCGACAATTAGGTGAACCACATACACACTTTTTTGCAGCAGCTCCAAACACACGGACATAGTTGTAATCAAAAGTAACCTCTTCACCCTGCCAGAAAAATTTGACCAACAATTATGATAATCGCTATCCAGCTATGTAAAAATACTGCTCCAACTATCTCATACGTCTGTCCATCCACCCCCACCCCCACCTCAGAAAAAAACCCATCCCTACTTTATCAGAATGAACAAATAATAATACAACTAGAGATAGGAAAGGGTTCTATGTATTGTTAACTGAATAGGTTTACCTTCTTAATATCTCTTACAGCAAATAGTCCAACGCAAACTTCTCCATTGACCATCCACTGTCAAGCAAACAAAAAGTGCAAGTTAATACTTCTCCACCCCAAAATCATGTAACTTTCTTTCTCAAAGCTACAGTCCAGAGATCAAGTGAGCACAAAAAGACAAAAAAATTACACATAATTGAAAAATAAGTAACAAATTGGACTGACAATAAAAATGGTTTGGAAAAAGAAAGAAAATTTAGATCTGAACACGGCGAAGAAAAAGATGTGCTTCTTTGTATCCCTCTTTTTTGAGAAAATAGTAACTTGAAAATGCAACCAGAAGTTATCAAAATATTTTCTGTCTAATATAAGACATACAACATAGACAATAACTAATTGACACAGGAAACTTGAACCCAAGACAGCCTAATTAAGTATGTAAAAGTATGAAACTATAAACCAGAAAGCAGCACATAACCATACAGTAAATGAAATAATAAGCTTTCACCATCTCCAGATCTCTTGATACAACCAAGATGTGGAGAAACTAGGGGGGCCGAATGCAACACACCCTTGGGGGTAGAACATTCCACAAGAATTCTAAGAGTGCAGGAGAATTTTGGCATATACAATAAAGACAATACCTCTATGAAAAGTTAAGCTTGTGAGAATACCTTTTCTGTACGGCAGTTAGGATCACAACTATGGTTTATAAACCTACCCAAATTCCCTTTTGCACATGCATCAATTACCTGGAATACAAATAAGAAACATGAAAAATACAAACTAAAATAACAGACTTAAACATGGGAGCTTGGCACACAACAGAAGGGGTGGGGCAAGAAGGATGGGGATCTCAATAAGCAGGAACAAAATTCAGTCACTCTCAAAAAAAAAAACTAAAAAGAAAAAAACATTAGAAGAAAAAAAGAGTCTTCCTCCAAGATAAAAGTTTGTGACATGCATAAGATCCATAATTTTCCAGGCCTGGTAGTTAACTCATCTACAATCCATTTCAAGCTCAAACATTTAGTTAAGGTAAGATATGGAGCAAACCTAGATAACAGAGAAGGAAAAAGTAAGAAAAGGATATTAGACAGTTCAGCATATGATAAATACAAGTTGAGGCTAGTTTGAACAAAAATATTTGCAGCCATAAACACAAAATATTAGAACAAGAACTAAAGCTTTGATAACCGGTACATCATCACATAGTGGCAACAATTACGTTAGGAACCAGAGCCATCAAATGTGAACCTCTTGAATAGTCCTAAAACTGTGACTAAATTTTGAACAATTAGAAAAATTAGTATAAAAGCTATCAAAGAAGAGATTTCGACCAGTGAAAAAGGCAATAATGGCTCCAGCACTGACTCAAAATCAAGCCACGGTACTTGCGCCATGAATTGACGCACAAACAACATTCACAAACAATTAAGCTAGTTATGTATTAACTTAAGATCAAGTGGCCAAAATACGAAATATTACAATCTATAAGAAAGTAACCACGACTATGAGACTCTAAAACGTTTGATTGTACCCAATGGTGTTTTGAATTTTATATCTACAGCAAGAGAGATGATTGCGAACCTCACTCCCATTCAATGTCATGAAGTAAAAATGTTTATGACCATTAAGAGCATACTCTCTCTGCCTTGCTTCATAAGCAGGCATATCAAGTACCTGTAAAATAAAATGATAAATAAATAAATAAATAAAAACCTAAATATATATGAAGTTTCACTTGACTGTCCGAACTTTAAAATCTACTACAAAAAAAAAGTCCAGTTCTAAATTAGCATTTCTTTAGCAGCGTATCTTGGTCGATTCAATACGAAATCTACAGACCGACCTAAATCCACATTATATGTCACCCTGATAAGACTCCTACCAGACTAAAAAGATAATTTCTTCAGCACCTGTCTGACTCAAGGAGTGCAGTGATAGCTGAAGCCATGTTTTCATGAAACTAGGCAACAGAATGAGGAGAAGCATGCATCATCATAAAGAAAGAACTTTCCGACCCTGATTCATAGAATGTAAGGCTTTTACTAAATTTGTGGACTGGTAGTGGTAGCAGATAACAGGTAAGGCTTTCTGAAAATGAGCTTATGGCTTCAGCCAAAAGGGAGGACCAGGATTTTCACGGACCTAAATTGGGCCAAATCATTCATGGCATTCTTTGGATGCCAGTATCATACTTCTAGAGTAATTCAAGAATGATTTTCCCGCCAACTGATGATTGGTTCTTTTGTTTACAGAAGAAATCTTATTCTCTACTCTTTATCTCAAAAACCAAAAATGTGTTCTCACTTGTATCCAGCAAGTGAACTATGCAATTCAAAGGATGCATTAAGTTGTAGAGTGCCCCAAACATGCTAGGTTCCCTACACACCAGCTCTCCCCATCTACATTATAATTTATTCACTCCAATTGATTCCAACCATTGATTTGAAGCCCCTTCCCCACAACAAAAAAGGAAGAAATAAGGACAATATGGCAACAAGCAAAATGGAAACACAAAAAAATGACAGTGAAACAATAAATAGAAATCCAAGTTACCTCGCCAACATATTCTATAAGAAACTGCCCTTCAGAGATATTCTCAAGCACCTGAAGGCCATGACCCTTCTTTCCACACCTGATCCACTTCAATCTAGCGTACTTGCGTTTCTGGAACTGCAAGCAAAGAGAGAAATTTGATTTTCGATGCCACATTAACAAATCAACAAAAGAGCAGAACGAATGGAAATTTTATGCACCTGTTGATTTGAACAAAATTCACCGCATGGACACGTTCCTCGGACACACTCAATATTAAGCATTCTATTCAAACATTCAGATCCACAACCCCTTCTACCATCTGATGGAGGTTTGCAATGGCAAACCATTACCTGAAACACACAAAGGTTAATAATACTTCAAATCCTGTTAATTTAAATATGAATGTATGACCATGAGCTTGTGTATGGAGACTATGCATCAAAAACACATTCTCCCAGATACAGACTGGCATGCACTTGAAATATACCAAGATAGGCAAAAGACCTTGTAAATCATAAACACGTCTGCTTAAGCAGCACACAGAACCAATACAGGCTAAAACTGAAGTCTCAGAGCAAGATTCAACTCATACTCCCTGTTTAGTCACAGGTTAATTCATCACACCTATATGAAGGGTAATATCGGTTTATTCAATCTTCAACAGGCTTCATAAGAAATTGAACTAATTTCACAAGCTTTTTCACATTTACACAGAGTTGAGACACCCTACAAGATATGGAAAGTGCAACTGTAAAGTTTCACAAAACACTAATAGTAGCATGTCTCACGGCAATCTTAAAATACTCAATGCCTGATTAATACCCAAAAAGTCTGATTGTAACACTCAAAACAATTCATATTGGTCAAATTTTTCAGACTTAAAACAGGCATCCAACCGTAATTTAAAAGAGATAGATCACATACTTAATCCAGACATTTACCGTAACGTCATTCCTTGAACGTTGTCAAGATATGCCGAAAGGCAACCAAGATTACAGTAACCAACATAGCATGTAATTGGCAAAAACGAGGTGAAGAAAGAAGCAGTAGGTGCAGAGTATTTTATACACGGAACCAACACCTTTAGAGATAAATTTCAATTTTTGGAAGCAAATAACCTTTCTATGATTTATTTTCTTGGAAAACAACAACCAGATGAATGGCTATTGTAGTTAGAAACAAAATTTAAAGTGTCCAATGCAGATGTAGGACCACCATTATGCCTAAGTCTTTAAGAACACTTCCTTTCGAAAACCAGGGCATGATCCCTCATAAGTTCATTGCAATAGAGACAATAAATTCAATACATGATGCACTGAAACAAAGATCAATTCAAATTAATAATTATTGACATGATGGTAAGATAGAAATGCTAAGCATTCACCTCATCGATGGTTTGCTTTTTGCGGCTTCTATGCAGAAACAAGTTTGACTTGATAAGTGACCAAGATGACTGTTGAGCAACTGCAGCATATACAAATCAACTCAAATGTAAATAAGAGAGATGCCTATTATTTACAAATGTATCCAGAACACAAGGGAGGAAGTTAATGGCCTGTGACAGCATATTCTAATCAAATACCCTTTGGTCGGTTGTGCTTAGATGTCGGGAATGTATCCCGAGAGTCTTCTTCACATGAAGCATCAGATATTTCCAGCTCTTCATTGATTTCTGAATTTGACTTCTCTTGAGGAATTGAGCAGTCAGCAAAGTCTCCATCCGTATTATCTTTGCAAGTCCTTGGAAAAAAACAAAATCCATAAGCAACTCTTCCCAATAGATTGAATGAAATAACATCTAAATAGTAACCAGTATAGCCTATTATTGAGGTAGTAGAAAAGCAAATTATGCGCAGCGTCACAAAAATAAGCTTATGGGAGCAAGCAGAAAAGATGCAAACATTCAGAGGAACAGGCATATTCTGCAGACGTATTGTGAAGTCTGTAATTTATTATGTAGTAATGCAGTGACATTAGAGAACAATAGCTGTCATTACTTTATTAAAATATGTGCATCATAATGAAATTTCATATATACAGAGGCTAGCTGCAGTAATCATGGTTATTTACCATCGGCAGTTTGTTTCTTCAATACGATCCGCAAGTTTGGCTGGTATACGCCGCCATTTTTGGCACTCGTCACAAAGCACCCACGCATTCCTCAGCTGAGAAAATTGGTCCTTTTCTCCACAGGATGAAAAATGTGAGCTGCTTATTGGCCCACTCAAATCTATGTTCAGGGTTCCAATTTCTTCAGGATCAGATGAGATTCGATGTCCTACACAAATGATTAGATTATGAAATAGATACAAAATTTAGAGTTCTCATTTACTGCACCAATACATATGGTAATTTGTGCATTACTTCAATGGTCAGATAGTAAGCTTTTTCTTTTCTAATTTTTGTGTAGGGTGGGGGGCACTTCTCACATATGCAAGCTTAAACCGGTACCTGCTTCCAGATGGCTTTCTACTCCCCTGGGGACATCACTAGTGTCAAAAGCATCAGCTGCCTCTTCAACTTGATACTTACTACCTAATTTCTTTTCATTTCGCTTCTTCTTAGAGGCTTTATCTTTTTTTCTGGGTAAACCCAAGACTCCTGACATGCTCTTGCTCCCTCCCTTCTCTCCAGAACATTTAGAAAAAAATTCCTCATTGCTGCAAGGAATCCATGTCTCGCAGATCTGTGATTTTGAAGAGTCAGTTTCTGCACAAACAAGCCCAGAAGATGGATTGATTTCAGCAACATTAGAAACTATTGATGAGACAGTAGCGGTTCCCGAATCAGAGACCCTTGAACAGCGTGAAAGACACCTAGAAACTCCATCGCTGCAATATGGTGTAGCAGTTGTAATTGTGGAAGCATCAGTACAATAAGATACATGACCCACTTTCTGGTCCTCTCCAAGTTCTGCTTGTAAGTTAGCATGGTTTGTGGTTTCTTCACCAGCTAGCTTACTTTCCTCACTAGAATCGCCTAGCTGATGGAGCTTATCTATCTTCTTTTCTTTCTTCGATTTAATTTGTGGTAAACTAAAACTTGAAACATCAACCAGAGAAGAAGCCCAAGGCTTTGAGACAACAGGACTGTCTTGCATATTTTCTAGACAGTTTTCCAAAAGTGGAGCATCAGGAACATTATTTATAACTTCTGAATCAGGTGAAGTTCCTGGATCTGAACACATATTTCTAGTGGAAGCCCCCAAATTATGTCCTTCAACCTGGCTGATAATTTGATGGTGGTCACTTGAAGTAACGAAGGAAGGATTTTCAACAACACCTCTATCACCAAGATGTGAGATCACAGCAGAATTACCAGATGATGTCTTCTCCAAAAATAAATCACATGGCGATACTATATCTCCCGGAATTTCTTCTCCCACTTCGTTTTTTATATAGTTAAATTTTATGCTTTCTCGTGATCCGTTAGAGCTTTCAGTAATATTACCAATGGCACAGGTTTGATTGCCAATTCTAATCTTCAAAGAGATATGACCAGCTGGAGTGCAGCTTTTACCCATTGATTTTTGAACTTTCTGATCCTTCATGGCATTCCAATTATTTTTAACAGATCTTGCCTTTCGATGTTTTTTCTCACTACCTAAAGTCGGGTTGAGCCCAATACTTTTTTCAAAATAAGGTAAGATATTGCCCACAGATCCCCAAACAGTAGAACGAGCCTGTTTGGGGAATAAACTTCTTCTTCTTCTTAAAATTCGCAAGGAACTTAAATCCACTACTGAGTTCTTGTTGGTTATCCTCCTAGAGTTTCTTGAAGTTTTTGGGGACTCATTATCCTGATTTGAAGTATTCTTGAATGCACTCCTCCGAGAAGATTTGTATACAATTAGATGTTTTGATTTGCGGGTTTTATTAATTTCACCCAAAACCCCAGATTCACCATTTCTTTGGGCAGATGGCTCTGAAATGCTGACAGGGTTAGAAGAATTGAATTTATTAGTATCTTTTCCCCCATCAGGTGTTTGTCCAAATGGATCTTTGCCAACGGGATCAAAAGCATCAGCTTTAATGGTGTCTCTTGGTTCATCATCGCTCTGAAGAGAATGCATGTCCAAGCTGATGGAATCAAAATCCGGAAGAAGAAAATCAGCCACTGAAACATATGATGCCCCCACGCCCGTGGATGAATCATCGGCTCTCAGGCAAGGGCCTTTGTATGGTGTAGGGGACACAGAAAATTTTCCAATGACAAAACCTAGATCAGTCGCCGATGGCTCTTCCTTGATTTCACCAACATTTTCGCCAACTGATGTCTCAGTACACATATTACCCTGTTTATTGAGATTCATTAAATATGAAGAGAAGCCTTAGCGGCACTAATCATGCAACCCATAAAAGCACTCTTTCCTTGAGATTTAAAAATAAATGACTTAAAAAATAGTGGAGAGATGTTCATGAATGAAAGAAAAAAGATATCCAGTGCACCATGTCAAAGGAAAAACACTGCAATCCGTAAATAACATCAGCACAAAAACCACGAGTACTCAATGGAAACCTATTTCACTATAATGTTACCACTGCAAAAAGCATATATTGTGTGTCATGATATTGACAGCTTTCATCCTAACATTTAATATTGAGAGATTTTCCAAGCACATAGTATAACTCAGTCTACAAAATAAGCTAATAACTAGATGCAGGGAGAAAATTAACATATTTAGCCACTTTTCCAATAACATCTTACAACATAGATAACGACAAACAAAAGAAAAGCATCTCCAAATAAATGAAACAGGTTTAACTTCCATAAAGCTCCTTTAGAGCGAATTGACTGCGACACATTCTTAGCAAACTTAACTGACAATTCAATGGTACTTACTTACGAAATCTTTTCAGAACCTATTAAACCGCGTTTTAATTCAACCCACCCCAATATGCAAACCGGAACTATTAAAAGGCCGAGATAAATATGTTTGCATTGCATATTATCACAAATACATGTCTGCAAGTACATATTGAACGGCAATAGAGAAAAGGGAAACGCAAATTCATAGGTGACACCAATGTAGGTAGAAATTCGATACAGACAAACACAACTTCATCCCCACGAGCCCAGAAAATGAGACAACAAAAACCCTAATTGCTAACAAAAACCTTAATTTAACAGCTGGAAACACCAATGTCGGATTATATGCACACACGAAAACGCATATTAAATTGAGACTGTAAAGAAATAGAGGGATCGTACCAGGAGAAAATCAATAAACGCGTTGAAAAACAACAGGAAAACTTATTTAACCGTCAATAGGAAAATTGAGCATATGACATACAAAGCCTTATTGTATCTATTCTACTCTGTGTATGTGTTTTCCTTGATAGAGAGAGAAGTGGCGTTGCCACGTTTTCATGGGGGAAGAAATTAGGGAGAGAAAGAGAGAAAGAAGAATCTTCGACCAAAAATTGGAGTGCTTATTTATCCTGTTGAAACACGCACGTACACAGTAAATGTACAACGTTGCTAGTTTAATGTACAACTAATTGGTGGGTGTTTGACGCGTGACAAGTAAAGGGTATTTTGGGAATTTACAGGTCAATGACTCATATATATCTACTCCTAATATGAGTAATATTTTTCCTTTTAAGGTGCCGTTTGGTTCTCCTAATTAAATAAGGTGGAATTAGCTATTCCACAATAATATAATGTAACGCAATTATATAGTGTGGTGTTTGGTTATATATTTTCACTCCAATTGTAATTGAGTTATTATTTAGATTTAAGTGTTTGGTTTGCATCATTTGACATTTGTACCCTTTCTTTTATTCACAAGTCCGGTCCCAAATCATATTAATTTTTCATTCCTTGGGAGAGAGCTCTACTCCACCACTCCACATTTTTCTTCCAATATGTTCATATAAATTTGTGCCCTTACAATTTCATTTAAAACAATTTGTTCAATTAAAAATCGAATTTGGAATAATAATAAATTATTCCAAAAAATGTCTTTAGCACTTACGGAATGTTCTTCTTTCCCTAATTTTTTATACTAGACACGTCTATTATGCTTACACCCAAAACTTAATATAGTATAAAACTCTTGTATAAAGAAAATCATCAACAATTTTCTTTGAAACAATTGTCAATATATAAAAATGTGATAATTATAATTTGTTTTTAATTGAACAAATTGTTTTAACTGAAGCTGTAAGGGTATGTTTTTTAAATTTAATAATAAATTGTTTACAATATCAAATTAGTTAAATAGATTATAAATATGTAAACATAATAAGTAAAATCTCCAAATTGGTCTGCAAATGATCTTATTCGAGCCAATTTTGAATTGGACGACAATATGGACTAAAATCATTAGTAAATTTGTAGATGTGGGGTATAATTGTAAGTCAACATAAGTAATGACATCAATTTTGCAATAATCTAAATTGACTTAACAAAAGTTTAATCACTTAACGGTGATTTTTAACGGCGGTACCAAATGTGAGTGAATTTGTTAAAATATGGTACAAAATATATCAGCCTGAATTTTTATGCGTCTATTTTCAGATTTTATGTGAAAGGAAAATGTTAATATATATATATATATATATATATATATATTACTGAAGAGGGAGGACAAATGTGTAATTTCATGGTTTCCTTATTCCACCATAATGTAATTATAGGGGTTAAGGCCCAATTGTAATAGGGAGATAAGAGCAATTTATTGGGGCTGGCCCACCAAAACCTGGACAAATCTGGGATGTCCAGATTTTTTTATTTGTAAAACCTAACACCAAATAAAGTCTCACTATTTAATTTATTTATTGGGCCTAATATGCTGAACCAAACGGCACCTTTACAGTATGTGTCTATTGGTAGTTCTCTTTTCATAAACTTTTATTCAAATATAATGCGGTAGGTCAATTAGACGATGTATATGAAGTTGAATTTATATCATTATGTGAAAATAGTTTTAATATTGGGAAATAGGGCTACAGTATAATGTGATGTTGATTTTACTATGTCAGCACTATGTATTGCATGAACCACAACCAGTAGAAAGTAAAAAGCATACGGCCTTTTATGAAATTGTTTCGGCCCACTAAAAATGGGCCAAATTTCATTATGAGATTTGAGTGTGGTCTAGACTTTAGCCCAAACAACCGTCATATCTATTACTCCATCCGTCCCATTTATTTTGCTACTTTGTTACATTGGACTGGTCAATTTGACTAAATTTATCAAAATTATAAAAAATAATTTAATCAATATATTTCACTAATAAGTTGATAATATCATATGACACCATATATATTAATATTTAAAAAGTTTAATACACCACAAATGTGAATAATTTAATATGATAAGTCACTTAAATGATTGAAAGGGGAGCAAAATAAATGGGACGGAGGGAGTATTTATATACAATTTAAGTTCTTATTATAATCATAAAAATATAACTATAATAACCATGTAATCATTATGTAATATAATATTATACTTCAAACTCCATGAAATTACTGAACTGACAACTATCACCTACTTTTCTCTCTCCCGCCCCCGACAACCAAAATCAAAACTAATAATATTACAAAAACTATTGTTTCTCATTAATATATGTTGTTAAATGTTTAAAACAATATGTGTATGTAAAATATTATAAATATTTTATATGTCTAAGTACTATAATTAAAAAATATAGTAAATTATCCTCTCAGAATAATTATTTATAATTAACTCTAATTATAAATCTTATTATAGTTTAATCTCGCAGAACAAACAAAATCAGAATTTAATAACATCGCACTTACTGAAATAATTTTGAAACGGAAATGATCGACTAAGGCTTGCTAATGCAATGTCCTTAAGACAATATTTCTGGGCTGTCAAAGGTGCAACAGTTCGTCCCAGTAGTCTCCCAAGTCGGATACTTATTTCTTTGCATAAAGAACAAGTCCACAACGAACTTTAACAAACAGGAATATTAAATAATATTTAAAGTGAAGAATAGAGAGAGGGAATAGGATTCTGCTTTTGATTGCTAGAAAACGGGATGAGAGAATTGGCCAGATTCTCCCTCTATTTATAGCAGCAAAGGGTGTTCTGGAGAGACATGTTTGTTCAGATTTAAACAAAAAACAACATTTAGTCCGAACATGTGCGATCGGTTCGGTTTGAACCGAACCGACGCACTCATTCTTTTCAAAAGTGGCGTGCGGATATCTAGAAGTAAAGCGGGTCAGTCGCAGATCTATTCGGGTCAATCGAATCTGCTACGGGGATCTTATTAGATATGGATTTTATTATTAGGCTTTTAAGTTTTGGGCCAAAACATTAATTAGATTTTGTCCAAAAATATAATATTTTGTTGAAGCCCAATCCCGTGCCCGAGGCTGTGCCGAGCCGAGCCTGTCGATCGGACGGCGGCGTGTGTGGTGAAATCATGATCATGCATATCTTCTCCCCTCACAAAACTTGGTACACCTAAGGGGCTCAATCCTTAGTCCAAATTTTTGCATTATAAATAACAATAATTTCTTCATTCTTCTCCATGTGGAATGAAGATATTTTTCTCTCTTCCATCTTTCATTCATTTCTATTTCATGGGCTTAACTCCATTTGAGCTCAAACCAATTGGATTAATACCCATAAAATCCAACAATATATGTGAAGAAATATATGAACTAAATTTGACCCCACGAAAATCAAACAATTATGATCTATTAAACTTATTTCAACTTGAAGTGGAAAAAAATACTTCATGAACCAAATTTGAAAAAAAAATAAAAATTTATGAGTCTAATTTAAATAAATAATCATCAAAATTTATAGCTTTAGATCAAACTCGATAATATAAGCATCAACCAATCCAAATCAGTTCACTAGTCAAACCTACTTTTGTAGAACATTCATATTAGTTCACTTAAGTTTTCGCGAAACTCGTATCAAAATTGTTGAATTAGCATCGACATTCACTTCAAGATATGAGCCAATACCAATCCGCATGGAGCTTAGCCTTTTTTAATTGCACATGCTCGAGTTGGTATTGCAGCTGGATGGGTGAGGTCTAGTGTTTGGAGAGGGGTAAATATGGTAATACATTAGCATAAAGGAAATTCTTTTTAATAATTAGCACATGGGAATTTTATTACGTGGAGTATAGATTAAATTCGTGGTCGCTTCGGATCCTCTGTAACAGAACCGTGTAACATCCTCTGTTACAACACTTGGATGGAAGACACGTGGCAAACTAACAGAAGTTCGCAAAACCTCTGTTAAACTCCGTTTCTGATTTCAAAATGGACAATACCTAATTAAACATCCAAAAATCTGTTCAGCAAGAAGGAAAGTTGAACGGGAATGATTCGAAATCTTCGGAATCGCAGAAAATCAATGGAAACAAGGAGATTTATGGATTGGAAAAGAAGAAGAAGATATCGAACCCTAAATCGCAGAAAATCATGGGGAAAAAGAGAGGAGAATCGTGTAAGGAGAAAGAAAAAAATAGGAATCTCTGTCTTCCCTAGAACACCTACACGGTTGTCATCATTCAAGGTTACATAACAATCCCACCACTTTTGTTTGATTTTTTTTCTACTTTACAATCAGAATTTTTACTCTTTTTTTATACTAAAACTCTAAGCTTTTTCCTGTGTAATTTTTTATAACCAAGTGATATATATTCTTGATTACTTGATGTGTTGAGTCAACTGTAAATCTACATAGAAAAGGTAGCATTATATTTCTTATCACTTGAATTCTCACATGAGTTTGGAATGAACACCACCTGTTTGAAAAAATCCCCAAAAGAAGTATAATTCATAGAAGAAAATGCTGGAGTTTGTTTTAAGTACAAGATTTTTATTAAAATAGAGCACAGTGAGTATAGAAACTCATGGAACTTAATCATCATTGTTTAGATTCTTCAATATGGCATCCATGACACATTTCTATATTGATGATACATTTTTAGTTTTTGTTAGGTATGATGTTCACTAAAAAAAAAAAAAAATAAGCTTAAGAAATTAACTTCTTTGATGTTTGCTTTGATATATTTTTTTTTATTAGTAGTTACTTTTAGTTATTGTATTATCATGATTGGTTCAAAATTTTCAGGTGCAATTTTGAAGTTTCTCAAGTAAGAAATGATAGCGGCAACGACTAAATATCTTTGGAGGAAATTTGGAAGCGTTACACAAAGATATGTCTTCGTCGACTTAAAGCAACTAATCTGTGTAACATGAAGTTGTATCAAAGCTCTGTTGGATATTCACTTGTTGCTGCTAGCCGTCATATTAAAATCGAGTAAAATTAACCCCTTGAATGCTTCGTCGATGATGCATGCAAAAACCAGGCTCGAGCAACCGCATTAAGTCTGCTTCATTTGAATTGGCCTTTACAATCTTTGTACCATGCACTGCAGTTTACTCAACTTTAAAATTAAAGTTCAGGTGTAGAATGTTTAGTTTATAAATCAAAAATCAATTATAATTCACTAATCCTGGGTGATCATTGATGTTGTTATATGTGCATCCACATATACGTACTACTAACATCAAATATGTATATATGAATCTTGATCTGGGTTAAGATTATCCTTAATTTATTTTATGGAGTTTTGGCTTGTGTATGGTTCATTATATGTTGTTCATCGTGTTTGGAAGATTTGTTGTGGAGAAAATAATTTAAAGGTGACATTCCCAAACTCACTGAAAGATGTGTATGAATGTGGTATTGGAAATTTTGTGTGCCTCAATATGAAAGAACAATAGTTGGGTTTGTGTTCTACCCAAATTTAAGTTAAAATGCATACAAGAATTTTGACACAGAAACAAAAACATATTCAAAACATCAGATATACAATAAGCATTAGATATTTAGATCCATTGGTCTGATTCTTCATTTCTTCGCTTATAAAGTTTTGTTTTTCCCAAATGTAAAAGCCAATCCAAAATATTCAGTAACTTAGCTAGAAAAATGAGAAGGGAAAAGATAAAAAATCATAAAAAAATACTACTTTCCCTGATCTTTAACAAGAACGAAAAAACAATGAAGCACCAGTGAAACAAAATTAAAAACACTAATAGTTGGTGTTTATCTATTAGTGTTTATAATGTGAACTGTAACAAATTGTATAAATATATAAAGTCCTAAGGAATTTGAATAGTTAAAAATTGTCACTTAAGACTCAAATTTCATGTTCTACTATACTGGATCCATTTCATGCCAAAGCTCAACACTTTCACTTATGAAAATCGGAAAAAACTCTATACTTCTTATATACAGTTTAACTTAAGTCTTTCATCTTTTTGTATTTCTGCCTCACGTTGCACGATTGATCAACGGAACTTCATGGTTCTTTGTTCTTCAAATTTTCACTTCTCGGCTATAATTTGCCACTCGATATCATCATGTCCATTTTTGTTTCTTTATGTTGGCTAAAAACCTTACACTATTTTCGTGGGAATAATTGCTCCTGCATTTGAAATCCGGTCACTAAAGAAGATATGCATATTTTATATATATTAAGTGTAATCGATTTGCTAAAGTGAATATGTTACCTGTAATAATTGGGTCATACTTGAATTAGCATGTTGATCAGGCTTAGTATAAAAGGGAGAGATACTGAGCTGCACAATATATTTTGGATCATGTGACTACATAAAAATATGAAGTGTAATACTTGAAAATTTGACAAATATGGTTTATGACAGTGTACCTGTGCAACATGGAATGGTCCTATATGTGATATTGGATGCCCTTGAGTGTCATAATACATATTTAAACTAGACATGCCAATTCGATCTCCCTAGTTTGATTGAATTAAATGGAACATAGAACGTGTCACTATAATGGAAGCAAAATAAAACTTGGAATGTGATATATAATACATATCATTCAATGAAAATAGTTAGGACCTGTGAAGGTTGTGATAAAAAAGGCAATTGTGACGAGGAATGAAATGTACTAGGCTCAAAAGCACCAAAGTTGGCACTATTTGCACCATTGCTGGGATCTTGCATCTGTAAATTAACAATGTTGATGGAGAATATGAGTTGGAGAAGAATATTATTTATAGTATTTTGAGTAATTTGGTAAGTGTAAAAACTAAAAATGATTTAAAAAAATACAACTACACATAGATAAATGAACTGCATATGTACCAAAGAAGGGGACTGTCATACCTGGCTTCCCCTCTCATTGATGTCATGTAGTATAAACGAATTATTTGATGAAGAAACATTATTCTTTTTCTGCTTCTTTTTCCGAGTGGCCTGCTCTAAACCACTTTTTGGCCGTTTTCCAGATTTCACATTTTTTTTCTCTTTGACTTTCCATCCCCTAACCTTAACATTGTCGACAGTAGTTCTTGAATTATTAGCTACATTATTCATGCTACGTGAGGATCCAACATTTTGTTTCTCCACCACCCCCGTTGGAGGAGTTTCTTTTTCCAATACTCTTGACACCAAGATTTCTTTTACAGTAGATTTAGGTGCAAGATTTGATCCCAATGTAGTTCTCTTTTCCAGACCAATATCAACTTCTTCAATTATCTTCAAAATACCATCTCTCGCAATTTCATATGTTTCCAATGCTAACGCAGCCCTTGTAACTAGTTGATTATGCAATCGACTCAAGTCTCTGTAACGCACTCCAATCATTTTCTTTTCATCAGTTTCATTCATAGGCACAACAAGTGTATCATTAGGGTGAAAGGGTTGTCCTTCACCTAACCCTTTCTTTGCTTTTTTTGTCCATCTCTTCTTGATATGGATCTCAAGTATTCTGACAACTTTTCTGAAAGAAAGTACTGTAAGAGCATGAGAGCATAGGATTCCTGCAAACTCAAATTTTCTGCAACTACATGAAACCTCACATGTAGATGAATTATATGTAACAATTTTTTTGTGATGCTTACGATAAGGAGTAATCTTGTACTTTGATAGATCTCCGGTCTCACTACAAAGTTCTAATGTTGAATCATAAGCCTTACTCACCTCAATTTGAAATTTTCGAAAGACTTCATGTGTATAAACACTAACGGCATGCTTCAAGATTTCAACACGAAAAGGAAGTTCTGGGGTGCTCTGGCTATTCCGTAAATCTTCTCTCATCTCTTCGTAACGACGATCATCAATCAATCTTTGGAAATGCTGAAAAAACTGCAACATGTTATTCTTATAGCTCACGTATCTCTTGAGAACACTGTTCATGCTTTCACTACGTTGAGTAGTTGTCATGTCAGCACAGAATGTTTGTCGTCCATAAACTAGAGCCCATTTTTTTCTTATATTGATCATCCTCTCCAACCATTCGTTTGTTTGAAGACCATACTTCTCCAACATTATTTCCCATGCACTCATAAATTCGTCTTCCTCTTCATAATCATAAATACAAGAACTAAAGTCTTTCGAAAAATCTTTGAAACTTGAAAAAACGCTGCTAAGATGGATTGCAGCGTTTTGATAAATATGCCAAATACATAGGCGATGGTATGTTTCTGGCCACGTTTGTGCCAAAGCCTTGGCCATCGCTGCATCTTGATCTGTTAAGATAGTTTGAGGTTTTTTCCCTGACATGGCCCTCGCAAAGGTATCAAATAACCACATAAATGTATCGGTTGTTTCATCATATAATAGTGCCGCACCAAAGATACTGGTTTGTTTGTGGTGGTTCACTCCGACAAAGAGAGCAAATGGTCGACCATCTCGACACTTTCTGTAAGTTGTGTCAAAGCATACGACATCACCAAAGTGTGCAAAATCAGCCATCATTTGTGAATCTGCCCAAAATATGTTAGCTATCAAGTCATCTTGATCAACTTGAATTGCATAAAAAAAATTAGGATCTTCTAATTGCCGTTGTTGCAAGTATTCAAGTACTCCACCAGTATCACCTTTCTTCATTTCCACGGTTCTCTTTGATCGCAAATAGTTCTTATAATCATCAAAGATGAATCCAACATTTTCACGTCCACCCATTTGTTTGGCCATTAACTCAAAGCCAGCTTTTGGTGTTCTTCCGGAGCTATATATGTCATTTGCTTGATGTGCTTGTTCTACAGACATAATTCTATGGGATCTTAACATATGTGACTTGTTTGGACTAGCCAAACCATGGCCATTATGCGCAGCAATAAACTTCTCAATCGTGTATTTACCGGTTTGACGCGCATTGATCTTCATCATTGCAAGACAACCTTTTCTTGTTTCAGGACGATGAGATCTAATAGTAGCATCTCTTTTATCTTGTCCACGCTGACCTTGGCACGAACAACAAAATACTCTATCAAGAATCACCCCATAGGGATCTTTATGAGCTACATGTTTGCGAATACTAAAACCAACTATTTTTGCATATTCATTGTAAAATTTATATGCTGCTTCTTCACTTTCAAACTTCATACCAATTTGTGGGATCTTATCATTTGATATGGATGTGTGTCGTTCGTTTATGAATTTTTCTCCATCTTCAAACTGAACAGAGTCAAATTCTGTTTCCTGATTTTCATCATGTGTATCAAAGTCCAACCTTCGTTGTGGAGTGACAATAGTATCCATGATAATATGTTTGCTTATAAGCCTGCAAACTATCACAAATTTATGGAATAAATTTTTTTGATTATGCTAAAGAAATTTGGAACTAAGGTGAAAAATATTGGTACCGTGGGATGTCTCCCATGATATTTTTAGGAGTCATCGTTTATTAGATGATCTATAACAATGCTATAACTTCACAGTATCAAGCATCTAATTGTATCTCAACTGGTCATGCATGAGTTTTCTTCTATGAATTATACTTCTTTTGGGGATTTTTTCAAACAGGTGGTGTTCATTCCAAACTCATGTGAGAATTCAAGTGATAAGAAATATAATGCTACCTTTTCTATGTAGATTTACAGTTGACTCAACACATCAAGTAATCAAGAATATATATCACTTGGTTATAAAAAATTACACAGGAAAAAGCTTAGAGTTTTAGTATAAAAAAAGAGTAAAAATTCTGATTGTAAAGTAGAAAAAAAATCAAACAAAAGTGGTGGGATTGTTATGTAACCTTGAATGATGACAACCGTGTAGGTGTTCTAGGGAAGACAGAGATTCCTATTTTTTTCTTTCTCCTTACACGATTCTCCTCTCTTTTTCCCCATGATTTTCTGTGATTTAGGGTTCGATATCTTCTTCTTCTTTTCCAATCCATAAATCTCCTTGTTTCCATTGATTTTCTGCGATTCCGAAGATTTCGAATCATTCCCGTTCAACTTTCCTTCTTGCTGAACAGATTTTCGGATGTTTAATTAGGTAATGTCCATTTGAAATCATAAACGGAGTTTAACAGAGGTTTTGTGCACTTCTGTTAGTTTGCCACGTGTCTTCCATCCAAGTGTTGTAACAGAGGATGTTACACGGTTCTGTTACAGAGGATCCGAACTGATTCGTGGTTAATAAAGAAACGTGAATTGTCAACAAAATTTTATTCACCTACCATATTTTGTTACATTTATATTAACTACTAATTACATTTATATAAAAAAAAATATTAAACACTAATTACAACATATTTTTTGTGACTCTAATATTTAATACCAATGCATTCGAAATATATATATGTAACTTAATTTGGGGTAGATTTTGTCCAAATCGAATTTGATCGAACAAAATATATTCACATTATAAGTATTTTTTTGGTATTGAATAACTCAATCAATTCAAATTCAAAAGCAAGTATATTGCATTTTCATTGTGATTGGATAGATCCGGCCAAACTAAACCAAGTTTAGGCTAGACTTTTCCCTTGATAATGTGATTTCATTATAGTGACTAGTACTTGACAATCAATTGTAAGCGAGAAAAGTGCACCTCACACCTTCAAAGTTGTATTTTTTGCACTCTACCATCCAAAGTACAATATAAGGCATTAGTTGCACTTTTTCCCCTCAAACGATTTTAAACAATTTTTGTTCACTGAGAAACGCACGTGTGCGCATTAAATGTGTATACTAAGAGTAAATTAGTCAAAACACTTCTTTCTTGTCCATACATTTCACTCACGTGTTGTGAATCGAAAACTCTAACTAAAATAAAAAGAGATTTTTGTCATAAAAAGAAAAAACATTGTGCATGAGTAAAATGTTTGCCCGTGTGAAAATGTTGAGACTAATTTATCCTTAGAAAACACATGTGATAGATGCACATGTTCATTTCTTTGGCCAATAATAATGGTTTAAATCATTTGAGGGGAGAAAATGCAATTGATTTTAATATTTTAGGGGGTAAAATACTTATTTTGTGATGAAGTGCCGAACATATAACTTTTTCCTAAAAAATGAAAGATCACTGAATTTAAGTTAAGAGCACAAAAATATTTACTAAAATAATAATATGATAAATAAAATCTATTTATCAATATCCCTCACTTATCGTAAAAACAAATTTGATTATCGATAACAAAGTGAAAAGAAAGTCAGAGGCTCAGATCTGTGTATCAGGCAAAAAGAATTTGACCACGCCATGGCTGCGGAACCACCGGTTGCACGTGACAACTCACGTGCCGTCAGTGCCGTCACGCCCCGCCAAGATACGAGTCAATTCTTCCCCATGCCAGATCCATTAGCTCAGAGAAAAATTAAAACTCCAGAAAACAATCATCACAGCCTCTTCTACAAGTTCAAATCAAAATCCGATCCATTGACTTCCGATCCCTATTAATCAGCTGATTGAAGAGTGGTAGAGTGACATTGACAGCTTTCGTACGCAGCTCAATCCGAGGAATATTATGAAAAAAAGAAAAAGAAAAAGAAATGTACAACAGAACAAGCTAGCTAGCAGTACTGTTTTCCTCCGGATGGAGATGAAGGGCTGTTGGTTTGTTCGAGGAAATTCATCGGCAAAGAGAGAGGGGCAACCACCCTTTAGAGAAATCCCGATCTCACTGTTTGCCTCATTTTCTTTCTAGTTCTGAGCTACTGGAAATGCTTCGGTCATGTCGAAAGTGGTATTTATATATATATGTGTTCTGCTTTGTATTTTCGCCCATGTTTGAGTTAAGTATTTACGGGTTCTGGGTATTGTGGGGTTAGTGACTGTTGAGGGTACGTCTGGTAATTCCTGTCACAAGAGTAGAGTTGAGTCTAATATTCATATTTATATAATTCGCAAAAAGAAAAAGAAAAATTATATATGAAAATTTCGGTTATTTTCACAACTACTCCTTTATTATCTTATCGATAATCCTACAATAAATTAGCCTTAGTTTAATTTTTTTTGTTTGTTTAGAAATTTATAGATCGAGTTGAAACCTCATTGCAAATATTTCACCTCAGTCTTTTACGTATATACAACAGAAAATTAAAAGTATTGAAGCAAAAAATGTAAATATCATAGAACATTAACAAATTGATTGTAAGTCATTCATAAAAAATAAAAAACGACTTTACATCATCAGACCTATCTGACAACAGTCATGGGCCGCCAAAATTAACATTTTTACTAATAAAGAAGAAATACTTATACGCTAAATTTTTTTAAATTGATATTTATTGATTGGATAATTACTTTAGAAGCTTTAGTGGGATAAAAAATAAATAAGACAATCTTTCTCAAATTTTATTTTATAAGCACTGACGGACTCATATTAAACCCTTTATGAACTTATGTCTAAAAATACCTATTACGTTTGAACAAGTCAAGTTTACTAAAGGAAAACAGACTTATTTCAAGTTTGAAAAACCCTATTAAACATTCATTTTTTAAGTGGATCAAGATAATAATATGTTTGGTACTTGAAGTTTTACAAATATAATATCAAAATATATGTTCAAGTAATAGAATTTTCTTTTCGATGAATACTAAATTATAGAATTTATGGTGATGTTTTTTTTTTTCATTTTAATTATTCTTGTTAAATACACCAGTGGAAATATGACCTTATTTGATTTTTTCATCTCTAATTAAAGTGTACTGATAAAACAATCACTGGCAAACTTTTCTATTTCTTTTATTCAGGTATTATATTTGATTTTTACTTTATTTTTAAACGCGTCAAATTAACACACAAGAACCTCTCTAAGAATTTAAACTTAGATTCGCCATAAAAGTAGAAAAACTTGACTACTATTTTCATAATACAAATCATCAATTAATCTTCTTTACTGATCCATTTGCGGAACGTTTCGACATAAACTCGCAAGAGCATAACCATATTTGATATAAAAAATATTTGATTTAATTTCATAGATTATTAAGGGTAAGTTTGGCCAATCGATTACATAATTGCTTTTACAATAATTAATTATAACATAATTACTTTTAAGATAATTGCTTCTATTATAATTGATTTAGCGTTTGGTTTCATTTTTTCAAAACTGATTATAAAAATGTAGTCTTTTATCTAATTCAAAATTATCCTTGTTGAAGTGTTATATTCAATAATATTTTTTACCTATCACAAAATACAACACTATAAGGTGTTTTTACTTAACTCTAAAGTAAAATACTAAGATAAATAAGAAATGAATAAAATAGGGAAAACATTATGGGCATGTTTGTTTGGCGTTCCCCAAAATTATTTCGCGTTTGAGAAATGTCAAATAAACATGTTTTCTACTTTTTGAAATAAATTTTTCATATATCAGTTTTTTCAAACTACTATCTCGAAAGCCAATCAAACAATAATTTTTTTTATCTCTAAACAAAACCTATACAAACTCAACTCTGATTTGACATAAAGTAACATATCTCTTACACAATTTATCTCACATAACAAACATGATTTGACATAAAGTCTTACACGTCTTACGCATACAAACTACCTCTTTCAAAAAAAAAAAATCTACACCTACTTTATTTTCCAAACCACCTTTTCAAAACTCAAACAAACAACATTACACAAATCAAAATTATTTCACAAACTTCAACTACTCTCCCAATCTACTTTCCAAAACACCAAACAAACATGCCCATACTTTGGCAAAAGCAAGCAAGCCCTCGGCTACTTAAATATATACAACAAGGTTAGGCCATCTCCAATGGAGATGGCTAGCCCCGGGGCAGCCCTGCCACCCCCCCCCCTCCCCCCCCGCCCGAGCCCTGCCTGGTCGTCTCCAATGGTAGGGCTCCGGAATGGAATTAATTCCATTTTCTTCCTTTGCCCACTCTCACCTATAATTCTGATTTTAATTTTGTTTTTAATATTAATATTAATAATAGTAATAATTATTAGTACTTGTAATTAAATTATTAATTATATTAAAATATTAAAATTAAAGAGAGTAAATAATTAAGTAAATTAAAATTAATACATAATACGAAATACAACAAAAAAGTAAGGAAATACAAGAAAGAAAATACAACAAACAAGAAAGGAAATACAAGAAAATCGGATTAAATAAACGACAAACACACGAAAATATAACATTTTACTGATTTCTCCTCTGAAACCAGTCGGTTCCTTCATTCGATGAATCTCCAAATAAGTCCCGAGGAATATTTTTATTTTGTATTTCTCTTCTTTTGTTCCTCCAATACGCCTTTGTATCTGGAGTGAATGAAGAGCAGTCCATCGACATAATCCGTTCCTCCTGTAATGACATTGTCACTGACAGTCTCGCTGCTTCTTCTTCCCGTTGACGTTGAATATTCTCCATATGCCTTCTCTCTCGTCCAGCCTCTACCAGAAGTGTAGTTTCTCTCATGGCCGCAATTTTTTCCCTTTCGAAGTCATGAATTCCTCCATATGAACTACTCGACGAAGCCTTCCCTTTTCCCTTCTTGGCTTTTTTGTTACCAATAGGTCTTTCAGACCTTTCACTCGATTGGGGTACGTGGGGAGTCTCGGGATGATCATCGTCGCCTAGTGTTTCCGATTCAAATTGAGTTTCTGGTGGTGGGGTTGGAATATAACAGTCTCCCGTTGGTTGAGATGGGTTAACATGAGGTGTTTGAGACGTTCCAGATGTTGAACTAAACATGATCCAATCTTTTGCAACATCCCATGTGTGCTGGAAGCACCAATGTTGCTCGGTTTCGGCCTTGTACAGACGCAATGCCAATTCATGCTAAAAATTACAAAAAATAGTTAATATAACCTATTAATAATTACTTAGCATAGTATTAACATAATATTTACCTCGTCCATTAATTGGCCGCCACTTCCCACCTCTCTTGAGGCCCTTTGAAGTGCTTCGTTCCATTTTTGCATCTTGTTGCAAATGTGTTTTTTCCATCTACTAGTGATTGACTCTTTTGATCTTCGTTCATATTGATGTCCAGTACTATCAAGAAGGACATACATTATAGTTATGGTTCTTGCCCAAAATGTATCTTGTGGTTGGCCTGCCCCTACCACGTTGTCCTCCGAGACCTCTATGTATGCCTTTGTCAAGGCTACATCTTCAGCTTGAGACCACTTTGTCGACATTGCCTTAAAATGTTTGCTTTCTTTTTTATGTAGATTGGAAGATATTGAGAGATGTGTGATTTCAGAAGTGAGCACACCTCCCTTTAAATAGGAAAAGTTATAGGGTGTATTATGTAATTTTTGGTGCAAATTGAACGGTTGAGATCGGTGCAGAAAAAAAACGGTGGAGATCGGTGCAGAAAAAGAACGGTGGAGATCGGTGCAGAAAAAGAACGGTTGAGATCCGTGCAGAAAAAGAACGGTGGAGATCGGTGCAGAAAAAGAACGGTTGAGATCGATGCAGAAAAAGAACGGTTGAGATCCGTGCAGAAAAAGAACGGTTGAGATCGGTGCAGAAAAAGAACGGTTGAGATCGATGCAGAAAAAGAACGGTTGAGATCGGTGCAGAAAAAGAACGGTTGAGATCGGTGCAGTGCAGAAAAAGAACGGTTGAGATCGGTGCAGAAAAAGAACGGTTGAGATCGGTGCAGAAAAAGAACGGTGGAGATCTGGTGCAGAAATTGAACGGTGGAGATCTGGTGCAGAAATCGAACGGTTATGATCTGGTACAACTTTTGCCTATTTAATAATCCAGTCTCACATTCTACTCAACACATTCACTCTTCAAAATTATTCACTCTTCAGAAAATATTCACTCTTCAAAAATATTCACTCTTCAAAAATTTCATATTATTTTCTCAAGATGAACAACAACTATGATTATGGTTATG